>CBVK0100184479.1:0-19732 GCA_900067695.1 Picea abies
AGGCCCCGTAGGGATTCAGGGAACTATGTTCCTCGGAGAAAAGAAGAAAAAGGCCGAAAATTTTGAAATTCCGTAGTGTGTGTCTGACAATCACAGTAAGCTATGCACTTACTACAATATTCCCAAAATTCAGGATACCTTAATAATGACTCTAGTTTCTTCTTATATTCTGCTATGAATTCATGATTTTTATTCATCTTTTATTATCCATTCTATGCACACGATCTGATTCCCTTCCCACTATTTCCCCTCACAGTAAGTCGCGCGGATTTTTCTGGAAAAACCCTGAAAAAATGTTGAAATTAAATGGATGATAACTTTGGTTCTGTGACTCTGTTTCATCTGATTTATTTTTTTGAAATTCCGTATTTATCCAAGAGGAATTCAAATACCCATTTTTTTGGAAAATTCTTCTTTGAAATTTTTAGATCTAAGCATGAAGTGTACAGCCCCCTTTTTTTCCAAAAAAAATCTGCAAAAACACCCCAAATGTTTTTCCTTCTCTAGCCAAGAAAAGTGCTCTGATGTAATCATGGGCTGGAAAGATCACCAGCTCTGATACCACTGTAATATCCCCAATATATCTAGGCAGATATTTTCTGAATTTCTATGCAATTATGTTATTTTTCCACAAATATTTTTGCATTCATTCTACTAAAGGCATTCCATCAAACATATTGCAAGCATCCTAGATACACTTGGAATAGAAGAGAATCATGGAATATTTTATTATGAATGGAGACTAAATACAACAATCCAATGGTTGTTATAGTAGCTACAATACATCAATGGAAAACATACAATACAATCCAAAAACTTGGAATCATGTCATGGCCCCCTCAACATATGAGATCCAACCATCTAAGTGCCACAACCTCTCCAAGAATATCACTGCAATCTAAAACTAAAAACAAATACAAGATGAAGCTCCAATGAAGATCTTGGATGGATCCTCCTCCTTGTCTAGCTAGGGTGGATATTGCACCACCGAAACCAAACCAACAGTGGAACGGTTTTTCCCAAAACCCCAATGAAAACGCTGGCTACAAGAGCACTCCAATAATATATCAAATCATAAGCATAATGATAAGTGAGGGGTTATCCTTCTTTTATACTTTTCCAACCCCTTCTAGATCCTTCCTCCATGCCTTCTAGAACTTCTCATTTTGAACTAAATCAACTCTTCTAGAATTTTCCCCTTTTTGACTAAATCAAATATAATCCTTATGTCTCCTTCAATTATTAATTAAACATTAAAAATAAATTTTTAATGCTTAAGTGGTTAATTATTTAATGTCACTTTAAATACATAACCTCCCATAACTAAATGAAATTAAATGACCCCCTTTGACTCCCTTTTTCTTCATTGACAAGCCACACAAGTCCTTTCTACTACAAAACGGGGAAACCCAAAAATAGGGACATGGAATCCACATCCAACTGTTCCTAGAGCACCCAGTGAGTGGAACCAAGTGCACTCAAAGGTAAATCCAATGGCTAAGGGACATCCATTCCCTTGGGTCTGCACATCTTACTGATGTGTCCAATGCATGCCAACTCATATAAAGACAACATGAAACAGTTCACCACTTCGTCCATTGATCGGATAGGCCATTGCAACCTTCTATGGAAACCCTCTGCACCCACTTAGGCAGTGTGCCTATTTCCATCTACAATAAAATGCCCTACAACTATGAAGTTTTGGTGAAACTTGCACAGAGAGCCTAGCTAGTATAAATTCACACAAAGCTTAAAAAAGAAACATAGAGAGAGAGAGAGAAAAGAATAATGAATTATATTAATTCAATATGAGAATGGAATAATACACATGATATACTCTATGTGGATGAAGTAATGCACCATAGTACCGATATAGATAGATCTGGACACTCACTAACAGAAACCAGAGTGAACTACCACCTAGTCCTAGTTACTCGGCCATGCAGTCATTAGTTAACTAGTGAAGACAAGTGAAGTGGAGAGAATATAGTCCATGCACATGGGTAGTTCCTTCCTGGTGATAATCCCAATGTAAGTGTGCCTTCATCGGTGATGATCCCAATGTGATAATTCAACACTTGGTGATAACACTGAGGTTTCCATGCATGACTCAACTTCACTAGTCTAATTGACGTACAACTGAATGGTGACTAAAGAGGAGTGGCACCTTTATTTTAGGAGGAAAATTATCATCTATGAGGGAATATTCTCATCTATGATGGAAAAGAGGAAAGAGGGAAAGAATCATGGGAACCCCCCCCCCCCCCCCCCCCCCAAAGTACACTATAAGAAAAAGGCAGTTGCTAGGCAGTTGTGCTCTTCACTCCAAGATGGTCACATAAACAGTGGAATTTATTCTCAGTGAATTTCTTGGTGAAGATGTCGGTAATCTGATCAGTAGAAGGATAGTACTGAAAATTGATGATCCCATCATGAACCAACTCTCATATATAATGCATATGGATATTGAGGTGTTTTGTTTGTTTCTGCTGCACTAGGTCCTTCCAGAACTTCAAAATGATCTGATTATCACACCAAATGACATTCAGATGATGAAACTAGATTCCAAGCTTAGTGAGGAATTTTTGTAGATAAAGTTCCCAGGTGGTAGTGTTGACTACTTCCTTTTACTTGGCCTCTATGGATGATAAAGAAATCACTTATTGTTTTTTTCTCTACCAACAAATGGGGCCAGGTCCCAAACTGAGAGTATACCTAGAGGTGGACTTGTGATATGTGTTATCATTAGCCCAATCTGAATATGTGAATCCCATGAGATCCAATGTGCAACTTGTTTCAGAGTGAATCATGTAAATGGTGGTGCCCTAAATATATATGAGGATGCGCTTGGAATTTTTCTATTGTAGCTCATGTGGCTCCTGCATGTACCTGGAAACTACCCCTACTACATATGAGTCTCCCCACTATATGAGATATAACTTGCTCCCCACTAGTTTTCAATACAAGGTGTTCCCTACCAATGGTGTATCCTCGACATCCTCGAGCCTTACCCTGAAAAAATAAGGGTGTTGTTGCAAACTTGTAGTCGATCATGTGGAATATAACCCAGAGATCCTTGGCATACTTAGTCTGAAACAACTTGATGCTTGAAGCATCTTGATCGATCTCAATACCAAGGAAAAAGTGAAGTGGGTCCATTTCTTTCATAGAGAACTTGTCATGAAAAAATTATTTGATCACATAAATTGTTGAGGTCGAACTACATGTGATCAAGAGGTCATCTACATATAGAAATAAGATCAACAAAGAGTCAAAATTCATCAGAATATAGACATTGGGATATGATTTACATTTAATCAAATGTTGAGGAAGTCAATAAGAATACATCTTATCGTACCATGCTCTAGGTGCCTACTTGAGGACATAGAGTGACTTTTTCAGTCAACATACTAGAGATGAGTTTTGTGTGTACCCCTAAGGTTTCTCCACGTAGATCTCTTCTCAAAGATCCCCATGAAGAAATGCATTCTTAACATCCATTTGGTTAACTTCCCACCCCCTGGCTACTGCAATGGTGAGAGCCAACCATATGGAGTCCATATTTTCTATTGGAGCAAAGGTCTCATCATAGTTAATCCCATGGACTTGCTAAAATCCTTTGGCAACCAATATTTCCTTTTACCTTATAACCTATTCGTCTGCTACCTTCTTGGTCCTCTAGACCCATTTACATCTGACAATATTTTGATATAATGGAGGAGGAACCAAGTCCTAAGTCTAATTCTCGATGAGGGATTTATACTCCTCTCTCATAGTTTCTCCCAAAAGGGATTCCCTTTAGCATCTACATAGGTCTGAGGGTTTGAATCTAGAACCATATAGAAATGCATGAGCATCATTTATTTTGTAGTTGTAAGTGCATGAGGTGCCTCCTCAAACTGGGATCTTGTCCTCCTTGGATCCATCAAATCCCCCACCAGGTCACCTACTGCTTGTAGAGTGGATTGAACCCATTTGGGCGTCTGATGTGAATCATTGTTTGCATGTTTTTCATCTTATGAATTTGATTCAGAAATCATATCTGAACTCTTATCTAAATGAGTGGAGACTTCATCTCAAATTTATCAAACAAGAGGAGGTGTAGAAGTCTATGCATGTGGCTCCTAATATGCATGCATGGTAATTTCCTTAAACTCGACACTTCGATCAATGATTAGATTGTCCATTAATGGATTAATCAACCTATAACCCTTCACACCTTCGAGTTATCCTACAAATATGCATGTTGTGCTATGAGGATATAATTCCTTCCTATTTCAGTTTAATGTTTTTCTATGCCTCAATAGGTCATGTCTTATCCTTCACAGATATATGAGGAGATATGTTATGTATGTAACTAGCATAGTTAAGTGCTTCAACCCAAACCTTGGATGGAAGGGACCTTGCATGCAACATGTAACTAGCCATCTCTTTGAGACATTGGCTCTTCCTCTCAACTACCCCGTTCTATTGCGGAGTGTATGGTATTATATGTTGTAACTATATACATGCCTCATCACATAGATGTTGTACATCCATGTTTACATACTCCCCCCCATTATTTGTGTGTAGGGATTTGATATTCTTCCTAGACCATGTCATTGCATGCGCTTTGAAATCTTTGACATGCTTAAAAACTTCGTAATTTTTCCTGAGAAAATTTACCCAAGTGTTCCTTGAGTAATGATAAATAAATTCCAGCACCTACCTCACCTTGGTGATGCAAGGATCGGGAAAAGGACCAATGAGGTCACTGTGGAAAATCTCCAAGGAAGAGGAGGCCCTCCAAGCCTTCCTTGACAAAATCCTTTTGAAAAGTGTATGTCGGGAAAGCCTTTGACCATTCCCTATTTTTTTATCTGTTACATGTACCTAAAATTTAGATGACCAAATCTCTCATGTCAGAGTCTACTATCATCATCTACATGAGTTAGTAGAAATGTGAGTTCATATTTATCAGTAAACTTAGAAAATGTATACAATTGAGACTGGTGATTTACCTTACCAACAACAATCTTGGAGTTGTCATGCATGCCATATATGGTCACAGAATATGGTGTGAATTTCACACTTTTTCCTGTGCATGTATGTGTTATCTGATAAATAGAGAGTATATTCACAGAAATTTTCATAACGTGCAATAAATTTTTGAAACTTACATGTTGGAGCTCTACTCTCCCTTGTCCTATGACCTCCATTAGAGTATCATCACCCATGAGAATGGGAGGACCCATGCATGTAGTTAAAGATGATAAAATATCTTTTGTGGTTTCCATGTGATGGGATGCCACTAAATCCAGGATCCATGCATTGGGAGAAGAATGAATAGAAATCAAATCATGAGAATTACCTTTGTTTTGTGGTGCTTTGTCTCATGGCTTCTTTTTGGAATTCTCAGAAATGCAGTCCCCAAGGTTCTTCTATTAGAGTGTCTGCACCATGAGGTCTATTGTCGTTTGCATGCATGATAATTGAGGGTGGTAGTCGCAATTGCAGTAACCACACTTTGTCTTTCCTTGCTTTCACTTTCCATCTTTGGAGTTGAAGGATATTCATCAAAGGCTTTGAAATTGGGGTCCTTTCTTTGCTTTAGATATTTCTTCCCTTTTCCTTTTTGTTTGGTTTTTAGATTCGATTTCTTTCTCTCATGTGCAGTGAGTGCATGCGCTTTGGAGCTTTTGATTGCTCCCATTTTTATGAACTTGTCTATCTCATGCATTAGGGACTCAATGAACAGATCTAGTGATGGAATTTTCTTAGTTTCTCCCGATGTGAACCTCGTTATATGGAATGTGTATACAAATATTGCATACTCCAGACCAATTTTTGAAAAAATGGAAAGGATCATCTTTTTTTATTGTCTAGATTTGTCAACACTGCATCCCTTTTGTTGAAGAAGAAGGGACTTGAACTTCATGAAGAAGTCTTGGATATTATCAAATATTCTTGGATCCAATGAATTCAACTCAACCACGAGTACGTAGCCTCTCATCACATCTTATTTTCCAAAGATATCTTCCATAGTGGTTCAAATATCCTTTGGAGTAGCACAAGATTCAATATGAAACAATAGCTTGAGAGACATTGATATGCAAATGAAACTGAAGGCCTCATCCATGCGGTTGAAGTATGAACAAATCTAGTGATGGAAATTTCCTGGTTTCTCCTGATGTGAACCTCATTGTATGGAATGTTGAGGCAAAGAATGCATACTCTGGACCAAGTTTTGACAAAATGGAAACGATCATATTTTTTTATTGCGTGCATTTTTCAACACCATGTCCCTTTTGCTGTAGAAGAAGGGACTTGAACTTCATGAAGAAGTCTTGAATATTATCAAAGCTTCTTAGATCCAATGAATTCAATTCAACCATGATCATGTAGCCTCCCATTACATCTTATTTTCCAAATATGTCTTCTAGAGTGGTTCCTATCTCGTTTGGAGTAGTACAAGATTCAATATGAAACAATATCTTGGGAGACATTAACATGCAAATGAGATTGAAGGCATCATCCATGTGGTTGAAGTATTTGAATTCTCAATTTTTTATGTTGGTTCTGCCTCTATGGCCATGGTTATTCAATACAAGCCTCTACCTCTAATCTGAATTAGGATTTTTAGCTTCCATTTGAAAAAGTTGTGTGGTGTAAGAAGAGTTGATGGGGAAAAATCCATTCTTTTTTACTTCTGCAATATTCTATACCTGCAAATTAGTGCATGTGCTCCTTTCTCCTAGCAACCTCTAGTCTCGGATACAATGTGAAGAGTTGGTAAAATATGCATAGAGAAACTAGCTAGTATAAATTCACACAAAGCTTGCAAAATAAATAGAGAGAGAGAAGAATAATGAATTGTATTGATTCAATGTGAGAATGGAATAATACACAAGATGTATTCTACATGGTTGAAGTAATGTGCCATAGTAGTGATCTAGAGATATCTTGACACTCATTGACAGAAACTGGAGTGAACTGCCACCTAGTCCGAGCTAACCGACCATGTGGTTATCAGTTAACTATTGAAGACAAGTGGAGTGGAGAGAATATCATGCATGCACATGGATAATTCCTTCTTGGTGATGATCCCAAGGTAAGTGCACCTTTACTAGTGATGATCCCAATGTGAGCATGCAACACTTGGTGATAACACTGAGGTTGCCATCCATGGCTCAACTTCACTAATATAACTGACATAGAACTGAATGATGATTGAAGAGGAGTGGCACCTTTATTTTAGGATGGAATATTCTCATCTATGAATAGGCACCCTCAACTTAGGCTAGTAAACTTAGGAAAAAGAACTACTAGGTGGGTGTGAGAGTGAAATATCTCCAACAACAAAAACCCTCTTCGATGAGATAGTATATACTCTTTATTCTCAACTCAATTATCTTACATGAGGATCACAACTTATCCACCAGTGTTGATGATTCACCCCTCATTTCCACCATTCTTATAGTTACAGGGGTTCTCTCAACATCAACACAAAGTAACTTCCCACAGGGATATAAATCATCCAAACGTCACATGGGTATCAATCATCAATCTCATATTAGTGCGAGGGATCTTCTCTAACTAGTAATATAGCTATCGATTTAACAAATATGACCTCAAAACGAGAACTCTATCCCTAAAAACACATATTTTTGGGCCAAAAACACCAAAATCAACCCTTGTTTTGAAAAGTGGTGCTACTTGTAGCACCCTTTTTGGGGGGGTGGGGTTGAAATTACCACCTTTTGAAACCATGGCCTTAAAAACATTGTAATTTCATCGACAATAACTTTAATCAACCCTTTAATCGAAAAGAGGTGTTAATGCAAGCAGCACCATTTTTTATTTTTGAGATTAAAACTATAGCTTCTTCGGAACCTACGAACTTGTCAATCTGTACCTTTGCAACCAAAAACTTAAAATTGACCCCAAAATCGAAAAGCGATGATCCCTGTAGAAAGCCCCCTTTTTCTCTAGGAATAAAATTGCAAGTTTTTTTAAATCATGGCCTTGACAATCGATACCCTTGGAACCAAAATCTTAAGACCAACCACAAAATCAAAACGAGGCACTATCAGTGGCACCCGGCCTTGACAATCGATACCCTTGGAACCAAAATCTTAAGACCAACCACAAAATCAAAACGAGGCACTATCAGTGGCACCCTCTTTTTCCTCAAGATTGAAATTGTAACATTAAATAAATCATGGCCTGAAATCCAAACATTGTTGCAAATAAAAATAAATGAAAAATAAATAAATAAAAGAGAAAAACCAAAAAAAAGGAGAGGGGAAAACCCCAGAAAAAAAACATCATTTTATTTTTAAATAAAATTAAAAAATAAAATCCTTGGATGGGGTGATGGCATGGCAGCCCAAGCAGGAGCCCAGGTGTCAGCCAAATACCATCACACTAGAGCACCTACAAGTTAATTGTCCTATGCAAGACTAAGGCAAGTACGGGCTCCTTCAAGGTGTGATTACTCCACCTCACCCTTGCTTGATTGTTTTGTTTATGATATCTCAGAAGAATCATGGCATCATTAAATTCACATGTAGTTTGGATTCAAGGGAAAATCACAGCCTAAGGAGAATGGAAAATCTCAAACATTCAAACCCTAGAACTAGCTAGAACATGGCTTAGCTTGGAATGCACGACGTTTAGGTACACCACCAAGATTAGTCTACATGTATGATTTATTTATTGGGTCTATTAGGTTTTTGGTACTAGTGTTGGATGTGTGTCCCAAAACCATAGCATCCAACATCAGATCTCTATTCATTTGGCCCTTTGTCTCTTCAAAAAGGTTTATCTCTAGCGGACCCAAGTATTTCATGGTTCTTTGGTTGTTAGTCTTCTTTTCTTGTGCAAATTTTGAGGTTAGAAAGGCCATGATCAAAGTTGGAAAATCATTTTCAACCTCCACTCCCAACCAATTTCATTCCTTCAAACAATTGTTTCATTTTATTAGCAACATTACCACTCAATCTCATTTTTCTTCTACCTCGAGCCAACAATGGATCATGACGGAAGAAGGTTAGAGAAGGGAATCGATTTCAATGAGGAAGGTTGAAGTAGCTATTCCAAATAGTTTGCAGCGTGTTACCACTATAGGAAGACACCCCAATGGCTTTCCAAGGCTCAGGCTGATGCTCTGAAAGAAACAGTAGACTATCACTCTCGGTTTTTGAAGAATATTAAGAGATGGATGCCATGGATCATACCATTCGCAAGAAAATATGGGAGATATCCAAGACGTAATTTGATGATGAATTCATGGAATGGGTTCTTGACACTGATTTATCAAGGTCACAGGATACCAAAGTATTCAAATTAATTTTAAAGAAATCACTTTTATTTTGAAGAAATCACTTTTATGTGTAGGGTTCATTTTAAAGAAATCTGATTTAATTTTGAAGGGACTTTGGCTCTGGAACTCGACCTTGCTGCAGGTGAAGCCCTAGTACCTGCTCTTCGATCCTCAAGAAGATTTAATGGAAAAATCAGTGGTTTGGGTCAAGTTACCCTGATTTCCTATTAAAGGGTGGACTCTAATGGGCCTCTCTGCTATATAGAATAATATAGGAAAAACCCTCATGATTAATGACCGCTTCCTATCGCAACCTTTTCAGTTTGTGTTGATCAAAAAAATTGATCGCATAGGTTTCTTGCTCTTGAAAAAATAAAAATAAAAATTGATATCAGAAGAAGAAAATTTCAAAATATCACAAGCTCATGGTGTATCCCTCAGTATCAAATTTTTCACGCATTTTTTGGATTCAAAATCCGAATTCGTATGCTCAATATATCCATGTTTTTGTCTAACCGCCCAAAGAGCGCTTCTTCCATGTGGAAAAAAGACTAATTTTTCTTGTAACCAAGATTATTGTCTTGGAACCACACTTATGAATTCTTGGAACCATGTTCATTTTTTTAGAACCTTATCACTCACTCTACTCTACCACTCTACCACTCCACTCTTTCATACTTACTTTTATTTCCACATTTCCCCTCTACAAAGTATTTCCCCTCTACACTCTTCTACCCTACCACTCTTCCATACTTAGAATTTTTTCACTTCTATACTCTACTTCATCTCCTCTCTTATACTCTTCCACACTTAGAATTTTTTTTCACTTTTATTTTCTCCTTCCTATCCTTTCATACTTTCCACTTAGAATTTTTTCTTATTCACCCTCCTCTCTCCTCACTTCACCTCACCCCTATTCCCATACTTGGATTTTTTTGTGTTTTTCCCTCCCCCCTCACCTCTATGGGTTCACCTTCACCTCTTATCTATTCTCTCACCTATGATAACCCTTATCTCTCCTTCTCCCTCACCTCTGCGGGTCCACACACCACCTCCAATCCATCCCCTCACCTTTGATAACCCTTATATCTCCTTCCCCCTCACCTCCATAGGTTCACACATCACCTCTGAGCCATACTCACACCTTTGATAGCCTGCCATTACTCCTATATCCTATGTCACCCCTACCTCACTCCCCTTTCGTTCCATTTCCCCACTCCCCCTTCCTTAATATTTTTCCTAAGTCCCTTTCCCTTTAATCGTTAACATGTCACTTAACGACATGTGGAAAACATGAAATCAAATCACACCAACACTAATGGAGACTAATGACACTATGACACATAGCGATGATGTGAACGTTGACTGAATGTTGACTGGGCTATGACTCACCATTGACTGGTCAAGTGGGGCATCAAAATTTTATTAAAGTCATGAATTTCATGAGGGTCGATCTCCATTGTTTCCTTTTACTTCACATAAGTCATGTAAATCCCTTTAATATATAAACACTTCATTATCAAATCCCACAATGCATGTGGGATGGAGTTTTCTTTTTAAATTCGAATTTAAATGGAGGGCCAAGATTGACCCACAAAATTGATGAATGGTGGTTGAGTCTCTGACTTCCCAAGATCATATATTGAGTTACCAACGTCATTTTTAGACAAACTATACCTCGTTGGAAATTTAATTTGATGAGAAAGACGGTGGAACGAGTTTAAATATCTGAAATTGGACATGATGCTCTTAGAAATTGAAAGAACAGTCAGCTATGTTTTCATGGTTTGCTGATGAATATGCTTTGAACCTCAATTTCACAAGCTTATATCTTGAGATAAAGAACTCCAAATTGTGCTCAAGAGGACTCATTGGAAATATGGCATGATAAACATCACTTCTAAAATGGTTTACGTGGCTTAAAGGTCAAATATATTGTTCAGAAAATTAAAACACATTCCAATTTTAAAGGAACTCAATTTAAAATTTTGAAAATAAAGTTTATTTAATGACTTTTATTAAATATGAAATGGGCCCCACTTCAAGGCATGAATTCCAATGGCACAAAGTCATTAATTATAGTGGTTATTTCAAGAAGAAAAGCATGTGGAAATTCTAAAAGAGAAAAACTCTAACTACCTGAAGAAGTTAGAAGAGCATATTTTAAAAAGCAAGAGGGGGCTCCATCAAAAGGTTGGAGGGAAATTAGAAGATCAGAATAGAAATGTAAAGCCATCAGTATGCAACCATATCCTTGAACAACAAATAATATATCCATTCTTCTTCTTCTTCTTCTTCTTCTTCTTCTACTACACCATTTTCTCAAGGCTTTTTGCTTGTATTTATGAACTGAGAATAAGGTTGAGTTTTGACCTAAGGGGAGCATATATGGGGTTAAATGTATATGATATGACCCCAGGGGGGGAATATATGGGTCTAAATTTACATGTAATGTGTAAATATATATGTAATAAGGTCATACTAATGGTAAAGGGGCCTCATGTGAAAGTGTGAATAGGTATATATAGAGGTCATGTATTCATTATTGTGACATGTGAATTGTGATTTATGAAGGTATTTGGTTATTTGGAGGGGGTTACTTATTATTTAATGAGTTATTGTGTAAATTATCTATATTTTAGTTGTTCTTCATGCTCACATTATGTACATGGTGTGTACGTTTGTTCTGTTATGATAATTTCATCATTTGGTTCATTACATTTGGATTCAGAGCACCGATCCTAGGGTTTTTCTTCCTCAATACAGTCATTTTGGAATTTTCACTATAAATTTTTCTTGGACCCACTTCAAAAGGAGAAACCTACAGGATGTTGAGAAGGCTTATCATAGCACCTGTGGTACTAATTTCAACTTCTAGGTCGTTTTACTTTTGGAGATACACTGTGTGCAAGATAGGGTTCTTTACTAGTCCTATAACTAGTCTCAAACAGGTGTTCCGGGTAAAACAGACATAACTTCATCATAGAATATAAAAAATATGTGAGACAAATTTCATTGGAACAAGTACAGACAGTAGTATTTCTAGTACAATTTTCAAAATCATATATCAAATATTGTGCACATGGACAGTTGTACAAGTTTGATCTCATGGAAAGGCCAAAAATTAGCAAGGTGTGGGAAAGTTACCATAACTTTCATTTGACACATCCAATTTTGGTCAGACCTGTGGCATTGCAGAGAATACATTTCAGAATACTAAAGGTTGCAATTTTAGACTCATAAGGGCCAAAATTGCGTAGATACATCAAAAGGAAGGTCAGATAGGAGGACAAACTCCAAATCAGGGTTTTCAAAGGTATATTCACTTAAAACTATCATAACTTTTGATTGGAATGTCTGATTGAGATGATTCAAAAGCCATTGGAAAGAGGAAACCTATAATATTATATGGAAACAAGTATTATAACTATTTTAGATCATTATTCTTAATAGATTGGCATTGTAATTTGAGTATTATAGTTAGACCTCAATTAATAATCAATGACAATACCTAACTTTAGTGGAGATGAAGATAAAGATGAAATCAACCATGGGGAATGGTTGAGAATGATAAGGAAAAATCATGGTAGGAATTTATTTGAATGGTGAAGCTAGTAATTGGTGGTATAGCCTTAATGAACGTACTAGACGAAGTGCCATATGGGAAGTATTTGAAGAATTATTCTCAAACAAATGGATCAAGGACTCAAAAATGGAGGAAANAGTATTATAACTATTTTAGATCATTATTCTTAATAGATTGGCATTGTAATTTGAGTATTATAGTTAGACCTCAATTAATAATCAATGACAATACCTAACTTTAGTGGAGATGAAGATAAAGATGAAATCAACCATGGGGAATGGTTGAGAATGATAAGGAAAAATCATGGTAGGAATTTATTTGAATGGTGAAGCTAGTAATTGGTGGTATAGCCTTAATGAACGTACTAGACGAAGTGCCATATGGGAAGTATTTGAAGAATTATTCTCAAACAAATGGATCAAGGACTCAAAAATGGAGGAAATGTACAGAATTCAAGATGAGTTAAAAAAAGAAAAGGAAGAAATCAAGAAGAAAAATTATGAGTTTTCCAAGATGCAATCCCTTAATGAATCACTCATTAAGGAGGTTAAGAACTTATAGATTTAAAATAATAGTAAAATCAAAGTGGGAAAAGGATGAGTCAATGGGAGATTTGAAAAAGAAAGATGAAGAGATATGTAGATTACGAAACCATAATAAAAAACTATTGGATGAGGTCAAGAGATCGAAAGAAGAAAAGAAGAATTGTCAAAATCAAGAAGAAAGAAGGATCTTGGAAGAAGAATCTACCAAAAGACTTCAATAGTAAATTTGCAAAAAGGTTGAAGATTCCCTAAATATTGATGAGATAAAATCATAAATGCAATCCAGAATTGAAGGACGTCAGAATTTGATAAATGGGGTGACATTGCAGCTTCGAAAGGAGAAATAATACAAGATTCAAGAAGGTCACCGTAAGATACTTGAAGAAGTTGAAATCCATCTAGAGGATGTACATGTCAAATATGATGGTATTATCTCCAAGGCTATAGTAATCAAATACCAAGCAAAGATGATCGAGGATGCCATTGTCTCTGAAAAGAAGATAGATGGAATGGGTGTGCAGAATGAAGAAAAACCGTTAAATGTCAAACCACATCGACACCCTCATTATTAGGAAATATTTCAAGGAAGACAAGAAGATCAATATCGACATTATCAAGGAAGAAGATGGAATAATCATCAATATTCATGGAATATGGCATCAAAAAACCACTCTTCAATAAGATATTATCATAGACCTACATTTACTACAAATTGGAGAAGCTTCAACATTGATACATGAAATCATTAAGGAAAGAAAATTATGCAACAACTAGCCACCAACGATTATGACTGAAAATAATTGATTTTGGATGGATGGATCATCATCAATGGAAAGAAAAATGCAAGAGCATAAGAAAATCATATTACTTGGTTTCATCACATGTGAAGCCTTTAATTGCAAATCTTTGAGGACAAAGCTTTTTAAAGAAGGGTAGTGTGTTATGACCCACGGGGAGCATATATGGGGCTAAATGTATATGATATGACCCCAAGGGGGAGCATATATGGTCTTAAATGTACATATAATATATATATAAGGTCGGCCTAATGGTAAAGGGGCATCATTTGCAAGTGTGAATAGGTATATATAGAGGTCATGTATTCATTATTGTGGCATGTGAATTGTGATGTATGAAGGTATTTGGTTATTTGTAGGGGGTTCCCTATTATTTAAGGAGTTATTGTATAACTTATCTATATTGGAGTTGTGCTCCACGCTCACATTTTGTAGATGGTGTGTACTTATGTAGATCGGAAGAGCACACGTATATTGGAGTTGTGCTCCACGCTCACATTTTGTAGATGGTGTGTACTTATGTTTTGTTATGATAATTTTAGCATTTGGTTCATTACAGGGCTCCATCAAAAGGTTTGAGAGAAATTATAAGATCAAAATAGAAAGGTCTAGCCATCAATATGCAACCATATATTTGAACAAAAAATAATATCTCTATTATTATTATTATTATTATTCACCATTTTCTCAAGGCTTTTTGTTTGTATTTATAAACTGAGCATAAGGTTGAGTTCTTGAGTGCTTTTCTTGTATAATTCCAAGACTTTTCTCTATAAGATCATGGAGTATTTACAGCCATATATGTGACTACCAAATGTAATCCATAATTGTCTATTTAATTCATGGAGATTTAGTACTTGTGTTTAACAAACTTTATTTCTAAAGATTTAGTCAATTGGTTTGTTGAGATGTTTTGTATTGTTGAATATCTTTATGAAACTCAACAAAGAACTACTTTGGGGTATTAGTTTAATGATTTCTCATATCTTGGGATCTCTGAGCATGATATTTTTTAAGTATTCCCATGAAATTATTTTAAGTTTTGAATGCATGACTCATTTAAATCTCTTTGAAATGATCAAAACAACTTCATTATTTTTCTTGTGAAGAAATGGATGTATCCTCTACTTGCATGTAATTCAGAGGTTGTATAAATGATGTTGAGCATACATTTATTCTGATAGTGAAGCCTTTATTCAATATTTTATTGTCAAGAGGTTACTTGTTGCACATAAGGGATAGATTTGGTTATCAAGGACCTTTCGATATAAATCTAAGCAATAATATTTTGGGGTTTGTTGTTTAGCATTCTCCCAAATCCAAGAGCATCAAGATACATCTTTCAGATTATGATAGAGGAGTACCACCTCTATAAAAAAAGCAAGGGGATTCATATCCTCATGAGGTTGTTGTTTTGATATTGACAAATGTGAATATCAACAAGAGTCTCTAACACTTTCATAAGATGTGATGTGTTCTCCTCCCAGGTAGCACTATATACCAATATATCATCCAAATAGAAAATAACAAATGAATATATATAAGGGAATAAAAAACATTCACTAGTATCACAAAAACATTTCATGTGTTGCATAAAACTAATGGAATAACCAACCACTCATAAAAAACTTTCCTTGTCTTGAAGGAAGTCTTCTAGGTATATTCTTATTTGACTCATACTTGGTGATATCTTGATTTGAAATCCATCTTAGTGAAGTGCTTGGCATGTTTCATTGTTGCAACTTGTCCAAACGATCATCGATCCTTGGTAAAGGGTATTGATTATTGAGGGTAATCTTGTTCAATCCCATGTAATCAATACACATTTCTCAAGTCCCATACTTCTTGTGAACAATTTTAATGGGTGACCCAGAAGGTGAGGTACTTGGTCAAATCACACCATGCTCCAAAAATTGTTGCAAATTATTCTTTACTTCATTCACTTCTAGAATATACTATCTATACAACCCAATATTTGATAATGGGGATTCTGTAAATAATTTTATTTCGTGCTCCACATCCCTCTTGGGTGGTATCCATTTAGGATCCTTGAACACTCCTATATATTTTTGTAGAAACTCCTCCAAATGATGCTTTTTCTCTTTATTACACCCCTCTAGTGATTCTTTCAATCTCATTGACTCATCATCAAACTGATTTTCTCTTAAGAAAATAAAAACATACTTCTTACTATAACTAATCAACTTCTTGGCTTGGTTGGAACTTACCAGTGAGATATTTGACTTGAATGTATGCACATTAATGATGTATGAATTCCCATCCTTGATCAGTCTGTACCATTTGACTCTCTACATGAATATTGCATCCCTGATATACATACAAGAGATTCCAAAAAAAACTCCACATACATCAAGGGGTACTATGTCTAATTCCACTTCATCAATAAAATCAACACTTAGAACAAATTCAACCTTACACTGATGTGTTCCATTTATCTCTGTAATCCTTGTTTACCCAACCTAATGGATAGGGGATAAGATGATCATGAAACTAAAATGGAATTTTGTTGACCAGATCTGATGCTATGATATTAGACTATGAACCAGAGTTGAATAGGGAATTTATCTTGGTCTTCTTACCTGCATATTTATGTGAAAGATCTTGGTCATATCCTTCTCTTCTTAGTGACGAAGGCTAGTGAGATTCACCTCCTTATGAAAAAATGTGTATACAATATTGTTTGGGTTCTTTTTTCACAAGAGTGAGCAAAAGAGATTCCCTTAACAACCTTGGTAAGCTAAGAAGACATAACAAAAACATGGTTAGCAATTTAGTGGACCTGTAAGTTAGAAAATGAAATACAAAGCAAGAAAATACAAACTAAGAATGAGAAACAAAATAAAATAACATAAAAAAGTGATGCATGAAATTGAGCACATAGAATGGTTACCCAATAAAATTGAATCTTAGAATTGAGTGCACAAAGAGGAGAAATATGGGACAATGAATCCCCTATTCCTCCTAAGGGAGGGCCCTTTGATACCTCAAAAACTAGATCTATCACTCTCCAATGGTGAAAAGTACCCAAAGATTAGCTTCAAAATAGGTGCAAATATTGTTCAATGTTACACTAGTTCAAAACTAATGGTTCAAGGGAAATATGGCTTTCTCCAAGAGAATTTTGAACAACATAACAATGCTATGGATTCTTCTTCCTTTTTGCATACAATGATCCTCTATTTATAGGAGGATGGAAAGCTATTTTTCAACTAGTTACAAGTATGAATGGGATGCCTTTAGAGGTACCTCCCATCCCTTTCAGTGATCCCAAGGTGGAATTTTAGGGAGATTTTGGGGTATGGTCGAGATCTACTTCATCCCAAAAGTGGTTGAGGCTCAAAAAAATCATTAATGTATTATTTCTGCACATGTGTGGGTTTGATGATTGTTATTCATGCACTGTGTGTGTCCTACGCCATGTTATCCCATGCAGATGTGCACACACTGCTTTTGTTGAATACACGTGAAACTTCATAACCATTTTGTATAGTTTTGTGGGTATCTTGCCAAATTGAATGTGATCCTTCCATAATTATTGGAAGTATGTTGTGTTGGGTTTTTCATCCATTATTTGTTTTTGTCTAAGGAATTTTTTGGTGATAATAGATTCCCCCTGATATGTGAGGTTAGGAGCATATGTATAGCTAAAATACATCAATGTTTCTTTCTGCTGAAATTGTTGTAACAATAAGAGAGTTGTAGATGTTGTTGAAGAGGGATGGTAGGAACATACCGTCAAAGGAAGATGGGATTCATTGTAGTGTAAAAAATTCTCCTAAAAATGAAATGTAAATATGTATCTGTGTACAAACGAGGTGTGCATTCCCCATGCTCATGTCATAAAACCAAAATAACATGATTGTAACTAAAAAGTGTTGATGAAGTGAATATCTGCATCACCCTTAGGGGTGTCAATAACAACATATAACCATTATGTGGAATGAACTAGCTCTTAATTGAGTCGTGAATGACTCAGATTTATTGATGGTCTATCAAATTTAGAGGTCTTCGACTGCTACTAAAAATTGTAGTGGTCACATAGTAAGACCCATCGTGACATGAAACTTTCATGGAGTCGAATGTTATGGGAATCAATGACATCAAATAGCAATGAAGAATATTTTTATTCCATATCAAACTGCTAATTTATAGTGGAATGAGAGCCAAGATACTTCCACCTTCCTGGAAACTTGTTGGTGTTGAAACAAAAGGTGACGTGACTGCAAAAAGCAAAGGGATTCTTGATATCCGGTTGAACAAAATGGTATGAAGAATTGTAATGGTGACATGGATGAAGCTCAAACTAGAGGGGATGTAATAACTACTCTTGGTTGAGGAAAAAATAAGGATGAAAACAACCATAACACATGATATAGTGTCATGGGTATGTCTAGATATTTAGGTAAACTATGTTTAATGTGTAAAACTATAAAGGAGTCGATGAGGGGACAAAATACATATTTTGAGGACCGAGGTGTTGGTGCAAGTAAATATGTTGGTATATGATAGGGATAAATTTTTAGAGATAGTGATGAGAGTGCAATGCCCCAACCAAGGGTGACATGGGTTGTTGTGTGTCAAGGAAAAGAATTACCATCGACTATGATGGAATAAATCTATTCTACCTGATGAAATAAGAAATGTTCTTTATATAATTACCAAATAAATAAAGAAGAATTGGGATTGAAAGTAAATATACCAAAATGGGTGCCCCAATAAAGCATGGCTTGTCCTTGTGGGACACAAGAAGGGAATGCAATTAATGAAGGGTGGGAGGCCCATGGGTGGGTTTTTGTATCGGGTAGATGAATGGAGGATGAAATTGCATATGGACAATTGATGTTGGATGATATGGAGGGTTAATGATAACGCATAGGTGCATTTAATGTAATAAAAAAGAATAATGTGGGAGTCCATAATGGGGTGGTTAGAATGATGATGGGGAATAAGGATGAGATTCCTACTCTGGGGTGTAACAATACTAGGAATCCCTATCCTAATGGATAGAAAAACATGATTGTCAATATTTTAAAGGGTAAATATATGTGTGACAACTCATGGAGGTGAGAATCATACAAATTGAGAGTACCATAATACAATGGAGGTGATGACACCACATATATGGGTGTGGGGATCCTAAGGATAAATGTCAGGGGGTGTAATTGGGATATGCAGTTGCTTGCAAAGGGCGTAAGTGCATGCCAATTTTGAACATATACCTGAAGGGGCCATAGGGTGGCCAAGACTGAATGGGTTGTATATTTTTGTACCAACTACCTACACATACAAACATCAAATACAAGAAGTGAAAAATATATGATGAAAAAGAACATATGATAGTTATTTGATAGAAATGATTGTAAGTTTTAAACCTGCGAAGTAAAGCAATGCATATATATTCTTAAGAAAAACATAAATTAATCAATGGGTCATTCACATAGTACACAAAGATTTATACCGGAAACCCTCAACCGGGAAA
>CBVK0100184480.1:0-11400 GCA_900067695.1 Picea abies
TCTTCCGATCTCACTTGTTTGTGGAACAATGACGACATTTTTAAATTGATGTATGACATTCTCTTGTTTGTAGAACAATGGCGAGCAATTTAACTACTTTTTCAATATACAAATCATCTTTGCCTTTTTCTATGAAAGGCAATCAAACAAATAAAAGCAACCATTCGAGCTATTACTCCAAAGCCAACAAGAAAACCGATACAACGAAACCCGTCCTGTATACGGTATCCTTTTCTCGAGAGGTAGCCACAACGAGTTATCAACCACACACCAGAATATCTGCAAGGCATAAACGAATCATTCAATAGTCGCAGGAAAAAATATTTCTCCACATGGTCGTGAGATTTAGGTTAAAACAATCATCTAAAAATAATGAATATATTCACTGTGTGCTACTTTCTTTTGGCAGTTGATATATTCACTGTGTGCTACTTTCTTTTGGCAGTTGATAGTTACTATTGGCTGGAGCAAACAGTAACGTGTTATGCTCCGTGAAAAACAAGCTTCCTGAGCCAGTATTCGCTTCAGATCATCAAGATCAGAAGACAATACCAAGATTTTGTTCAGGTTTTGCTACAGTATAAAGTTATAGGGTGGAGGGTAATACCTATGTCTATATATCCATCAAGGAATTGATAAAGATCACTCAATAGCTGAGTGGACCAATAGATTTCTACGGTGATTTTATCAAACCGCAGGGTAAATTCAGAGTTTCGAGAATTTTGAGGTGCCTCACGCCGTCGAGGTCCGTCCGCCGTCCAGCCTCAAGAGTAAATTCAGAACTGCAGTGTAAATTCATATGTAGCAGCCTTCATTGCCCCCGGAGAAACCACGCACAGCAGAGTAACCACCAGGGTAACCCACCAGCCACGAGGGAGATTGAGCCACCGGGAGATCCATTGATGATCCTACCTGACCTTCCCTGCTCACCCCGCACACCTTAATCCCCTCCCCTTTCATCCTCTCCAGAGTCACATTACACGCCACTGTACTCACCAGAGACCTTAACCCCCTATGCATAACCCCCCGCCTATCAATCCCCCCTTCCCCATTCCTCCGGATACACCCTCCTTGCTCTCCCATTCAGGATACATAAAGAAACTCAGGGCAAGTGGATGGTTTTTCTTCAAATTCTGCAGGTATTCTTTCAAATTAATGGAGCAAGCCACACGGAAACAACCAACAAACAGAACAGCCAATAGAAGGCAGCATTCTTAATTTCAAGAGTACGGTCATCCTCTCAATCGACCCAATTTTATTAGCTGCCCAAATTCGGCCGTAGTCTAAACGTAACGTTATAGGAAATGACTTTTTTCGGGTTATATTTCGAGGACATTTGTTCGAAATCTGGCAACAAATTGTTAGATCTGTAGAATTGAGTGATTTTTTTCTGTATAATCGAAGAGCCCCAGGGTTTTTCAGCATGCAAAATCCATTTCAGCATTCAGAAATGGATTTTAAACAACACAAAATAGTGATTTTGTGGAAATTATATTGCCGAGTTCCAACAAAAAAAACCATTTTGTAGAACAAACAACGCCCCCAAATTCGTAGTCTTGCCTCATTGCTAGAATAGGTATAACAAGAAATGCTTATCCTCTAAAAAATAGTCTCAAATGTGGAGACAAAAAAAGAATCCCTCAAGAAACTACTAAACGAAAACAAAGTGTTGGAAGATCTTCACCCCCAACATGATGCCTTGCGCACATAAATTCTTGACCTCAAGAACAAATATGAAGAGATCAGAACCCAACATGCCACCTATAAATAAGAAACTGAGACACACATCAATTCATGCGCAGAGGTTGTCCGAGGGAAGGATGCCCCCCCTGCCCTTTGCAATGGTTGAAGAAGTGGTACAAGCTAAGTTCATTGAGGAGTGAATCAGGCAGGCAAGGGCTTAAAGTGAGAGGTCTCCCTTTACCTCATCCATCCCTGAACTCCAAGGGGGTTGGGGCCATGTTTCTTCAAGATATCGAGGACCTCCGTGATGTAGCCCTAGACAGGGCTTGGCTTGGCCTTGACTCCACTCTTTTCCTTTAGTTCAGGGCTGTGGTTGATTAACTTCGGGCCCTTAGAGCTAGGCAAAATATGTTCTCTCTCCCCAACAAGATCTTCCTCGATGAAGATCTCACCAAATCTCAGGTTGAGGAGCTCAAATGATCTAGGGCGTTGGTTATGGCAACACGATAGGCATGGAAATGGATGGTCATTAGGAACCTCATAGCTGTCTTTCAGGACTCCTTCCCATTTAGTTGGAAACCCCAATATGGAGCTTCCAAATGACAAGTTTAGTGGGATAAGTGATAGGGCATATGCATATCCATTAGTTCTTGGAACGACAATGGATATTTTTGGTCAATGTTGGGCTTGATGTATGATGCTCCTAGGTTGTTAGACATCCTCTTCGTCACCGAGACCCATGCAAACTCTATTTGGTCTCTCCTGGACATTACATGTTATCATTGTTTTTTAGCTTGTAGACGTGAGATGAGGTGCTTTGGTGGTGTCAGAGGTTCATGTGGAGCAGCTTGTTTAACTAGGGAATCCCTTTGAAGCATAGTTTCTATGGTATCCTCAGATGAGGTTGCCAAATTTATGTGAATTTAGGTTAGAGGCGTATCACCTCTATCCAAAACATCTACATTGTTGTTTGCTACTTCCCCCCAACCTCATCACCGTTTGTTGTTCATAATGACTTTGACGGAGACCCCTACATAGACTTATATATGGACATTAATAAATATTGAACGATCAAGGGGTCATCCTTCTAGGTGACTTCAATGCACACACCAAAGCTCTCCAAACCATTTCCACGACCAGTTTAAAGATGCTTTTTGTACTCAGGAGGTAGATCATGAGGCAACGAGATTTCACAACTTGTCAAATGATGCTTTGGGGCCCATTACAACATATGGCAAGCACCTTCTACTGTTGGGGGAATCTCACGAGTTGTTGTTACTGAACAACCTCCCTTGTTCCATGGGTTCTAGTCACTTCACATGCTTCCCACATAGCAGGGGAGCTAGTCTAGCTGACTATGTCATGACCAACGTAGACCTACTCCCTTGGGTGCACCACTTCTTTGCAACCCCCATCCCCTTAGTTGATCACACCTTCCTTTCCTTCTCCCTCCAGGCTGATCCTCCCTCTCCCTTGATTCCACTAGATCCAGGCCCACCTTAGACTATTATCCTTTTTGACAAGGGAGACACAGAGAGCTTTTCAACCCACTTCCACCAGATGCTCCCTCATGAATCTCTGTTCTCATCTCTCAACCCAACATCCGCTAAATCTGATTGTCAAGTTTCATCTTCCATTTGGGAAGCAACCCTCAAATCCTACCCCCACGTCACCCAATCCACCTTTCTTTCCCCAAAAACTATCTCATACCCCATGGATCGATGGTATGACATAGATACCAAATCTCTCCATAGCCAGCTTAGACATGCATTCTCCCATGATCGTCGGTATTATCATATCCTTAAAGCTTCCTATTGACACCTCCTCCACCACAAGAAACACATGTTCATCTCACGAAGGAGATGCGACTTACATGCTTCCTTTCCATTCCCTTAAAAACATCTAGTGCACCATCTTCCCTCGCCACTCCCCCTCCCACTGGATCTTGATCTAGACTCCATGTTCTCCCATACCTCTACTAGACTATATGATATCCTTGGATGGTCCTCAATCCAGGTCACCTCCCCTGTAATGTCCCTTTCCGAATAGGAGCCCCAAAGAGCAGGCTTAGTAGTCTAAACAACCTTGTTAGACTATCGCCAGGGGCGTACAGGGGTAAATAGGGTTACTAGAGGTCATTTCAACTGAGGGTGTTATAATTCGAAAGTGACATTGAGCTAAAAGTGACTAAAAATGCTTTTAAGCCAAAGTGAGCTAAAAATAGAGCAGGTGAGCTAAAAATAGGTCAACAATGAATTAGGGTTTCAAGCAGCTATAAGAAAAGGTAAAGTGACCTAATTCATCATTATGAAGAATTTGACTTGACAGTTGAGGAGAGAGGAGCATCTCAGGAGAGAGCTTTGTGGATTCCAGGAGGAAGACACCCAGAGGCTAATTTCGGTGTTGAGAGACACACCCTAGCCACCGGGAATATCATCCATATCTTCCATCATACTTCAACAACAATTATCCAGTTTGCAGCAGTGAGGGTGCACTTGTTCAGGTAGAGGGTGCAACTACTGAGCATCCGATTGATTCGACTTGTCCCAGTTAGGGAGAATCCAATGATTCCCCTTTGACCCAGTTGAGAGGAGGGCATGATGCTTCTATTGCCTAGTTTCTCGTCAGATTCCGACGAAGAAATCATCTTGGGCGCATTTCTTAGCCATTGAGGGTGCAACAGTTGGGGAGGATGCATTTGGGATTCCTGAGAGATCATCAGGTCAAATCCAAGGAAATCCTTCCAACCCATTTCAGAGGATCCTAGGGTGCTTAGCTTGAGACCCTTATTAGTTGATTCCGACGGAGGAATCACTAGGGCGCATTTTCCGCAACAGTTGGGGCGCATTTCCCTAGGGGGATTCATCCAGGGTCCAGACACATCAACGGAGGGACGGTTGTTAGGATGTCAGTCACCAGGATTGTGTGAGAGGGCAAGGCGCATTGTTTGAGACGGTTTCCAATCAAATTTAAGGTGTGTAGCCACCAGGGCACACAATCTAGTTCCACAATAGTTGTAGTGTGAGTTGTCGTAGCGCACAAAATATCATCTAGCTCATATCCTATCCAACAACAATCTTCTATCATCCAGGTATCATATTTCTAGTTTACTTCTTTATTGTATTCCAGCTAAGATCCACTTAGATCTTATCTAGTCGAGCGCTTCTCTATTTTTCAGCCGCATACGACATTGTAACGAGTAGAAAACTCATAATATATGATTTACAGTGTTTTGTGTCATTCTCTATCTGTATGCTTATTCATATGTTGTAAACAACTTATTTATCTACACACACATGTGAAAAACACCAAGCATATTAAAACCTGCTACTTAAACGCATCCAAAAACCCCCCAGTGTATCAGATCAGACAATAGACACAACAAATCAACAACTTTTCCTAGACTAGCTGGATCTGGGATATTACAGTGGTATCAGAGCTTTAGTCCTGCCAGCCTGTGATTAAAGACGACGAGTTCAACAAGTACGTAGGTGACGAGTACGTCACTTACATCTGACGTAGGGAGAGGAGACGTAGACCATATTTCCCCCCCTTTCCTCCCAGTTCAGAGGAAGAGGAAGAGGCGCACATGGAAGCAGAGAGAAGGGCAGAGCATGAGGCAGAGCGTGAGGCAGAGAGGATGATGGGAGGCATGTATGAGAGGCTAGAGGGCAATGGCAAGGCACCCATGGAACCAGATGCAACTTTCATGTATGTTATCAACAATCTGGTGGTCAGTCAGCAGACCATGACTCAGTCCTTGGCGTAGATGGATGATAGATTGGCTATAGTGAGCACACCCAACACACAAGCCCCAGATGCAGCGTAGGGGAACTCAGGGGCAGGAAATAGACCCCATTCACCTACTCGCACATACACTTCTTCGAGTAGGATTTTGAGGCCATTGTTCCCCAGTTTTTAGAGGGCACCCCCAGCAACAACACAACAACTAATAACACAGAGGAAACCCACTTAGGCAAAGGACATTGCAGAGTACATGAGGGAGTACGCAACATTGGGTCGTGACTTCCATCATGACATGACCCTGGTCGAGTACTGTGGACTCAGACTTAGGATCCACCCCAGAGAGCCTCAAAGAGGAGGACAACAATAGTAGCAGGGGCATAACATGGTTTTCATCTAAAAAGTTGGTAAACTCACCATACCTTCTTTAGACAAATCGTTCAAATGCACTGTCAGAGCTTGGGTACAAAAGCTAGAAACATACTACAAGCTCAACTAGATGATCGAGACAGAGGCTATCAGTTTCACTACCCTACACTTGGAGGGTGAGACACACAAGTGGTGTCATCATGGACTGGTGACGTTCAATCACAATCACATCACTTCCTACAGGGAGTTCACAAAGAGACTCATGGACAGGTTTGACAAGAGGGATCCAGAGATCCATTTCAGCGATCTAGCTCAGTTGAGACAAACTGGCACAACAAAGGAATTCATCACAGAGTTTCAGTGGGTAGCAGTGGCAATGAGAGATATCTCAGAGCCCAGGTTGATTATGTTGTTCACAGAGGGGCTCACAAAACCCTTGAGAGGATGGGTGAAAGCATACAAGCCTCACACCTTGCAGGATTCCATCTTACGCACATGAGATTTGGCAAACTCAATGTCAAAGACTAAACCCTTTTCCAAACCCTTCGTACCATAGAGGGACCGAGACACGAATCCATTCCAGAGAGAGTGGAAGGGCAAGGAGAAGTTGGATTATGAGACGAGGTGAGAGCTTATGAGGAAGAATCTCTGCTTCACCTGCAAGGACCCTTGGGTTCCAGGCCACAGGTGCATGGGAAAGGGAGAGATCCATTATATTGAGGTGCCAACAAACAATGTGGATACTGAGGAGGAGGAGTAGTCTAGTGGATCCACTAGCTCAAAGGAGGAGCCATCACATGAGGAGGAGTAGCCTCCCTGAAGACCACCAACACTAGCGGGGACCCAACCACCGGTAGTGCCCCAACCTCCTGAGAAGGCTAACAGACAGAAACCAACAAAGGGAGGAGTCATAGCGACCCTTTCTGGTGTTCCCAGGTATGACACCCTCTAGATCAGAGGGACTATTCAGGGACAATGAACAATCACCATGATAGATGGTGGGGCCACCCACAACTTCGTTGATGATTCATTAGTGTCGAGGCGGGCACTTCAGACAGAGGAGTTTGAGGGGTTTGAAGTCACAGTAGAAGATGGCCACACAGTGGAGTGTCTAGACGAAGTCTTGAACTTGGAGATAAAGATAGGTAACTTAATACCGTGAGAGACACATTTTATGTAGTTGACCTATCTGACACAAATGTGGTGTTGGGAGTCCAGTGGTTGATCACCTTGGGCAAGATCACCACCAACTACCAAACCTTGGAGATGGGGTTTAGAGATAGTGAAGGGAAGAGGATTGTACAAAGCGACATGTCGATAGGGGAACCCAAGACAATTTTGGGCAAGAGGATGAAGAGGATTTTCAGGAATGGGGAGGTAGCGTATGCCACAGAGTGCTTGATCACTACACAGAGGGATTCAAATGGATGACAACAATATCAGACATAGATCAAGACCTTGTTCGGACGAAATCAACAAGTTTTTGGGTCGATTCCACCAGGGAGACCACTTGATAGGGGGTTTGAACACACCATTGAGTTGGAGGAGGGGGGATAAACTCATGATCAAAACGCCCTATCGTCATCCTCAGAGGTTCAAGGATGAGATAGAGAAAGAAATTAAGGAATTGCTAGTGATGAGACACATCAAACCTAGTAGCAGTCCATTCACTTCTTCAATTGTCTTAGTTCTGAAGAAGGATGATACCATGAGGATGTGCATCGACTACTGAACCTTGAATAAGAAAACCATCAAGAACCTGTATCCTATCCCTCGCATCAATGAGTTGATGGATGAACTGCATGGAGCACTTTTCTTCTCGAAGATTGATCCACGCTTTGGATATCATCAGATCAACATCCGAGAGAAGGACATAGAGAAGATGACATTCCGATGCCACTTTAGTAATTTTGAGTTCTTGGTTATGCCATTTGGGCTAACCAATGCACCAGATACATTTCAGTCTTGCATGAACCACATATTCAGGGATCAGTTGAGGAAATCAGTCTGGGTATTCTTCAATGACATCTTGGTTTACAACAAGACATGGAAGGAACATTTGAGGCACTTGGATGAGGTACTCATCATGATGGAGGCACAATCACTATACGCCAAAGAGTCCAAGTATCAATTCGGCATGAAAAAAATGATTTACTTGGGCCACATTATTAGTGCGTAGGGGGTACAGGTGCACCAGAAGAAGATCAGGGCCATTCTGGATTGGCCAATGCCCAGGAATGTGACAGAGTTGAGGAGCTTCTTTGGACTATGCAACTATTACAAGCGGTTTGTCAGGGGTTTTTCTCAATTGGGAGCACCACTTGCAAATCTCACCAGACAGAGGGCCTTCATCTAGACCGATGAGTCACAGAAAGCCTTCGATCACACGAAGGAAGTCATGGGCACATGCCCAGTGCTAGCATTATCGAACTTCACTTTGGGGTTTGTATTAGAGTGTGATGCATCCAATGAGGGCATTGGGGGAGTTTTTATGCAGGGAGGCCACCCCATTGTGTTCGAGAGAAGGAAGATCAGTGAGCCCAAGAGGCTATACTCTATTTATGACAAGGAAATGTTGGCGATCATGCATGCCTTGACCAAGTTCAGACAATATTTGGTGGGTAGCAAGTTCATAGTCAAAACATATCATAACAACTTAAAGTATTTCCTTGAGCAGAAGGATCTTAGTGAGCGCCAACAAAAATGGGTGACAAAGGTGTAGGCCTTCGACTTCAACATAGAGTATGTCAAGGGGAAGAAGAACATTGTGGCCAATGCACTTTCTAGGAGACCTACGACATGTTCTTTGATGGAGGTTTCAATGGATTGGAAATCTCATTTGTTGGTGGAGTATTCCAAGAACAAGTTTGCTTGTGAGTTTTTGGATGGGTAGGTATAGGGTCATTGATGACATCATATTCTACAAGGATAGAGTCTACTTAGTACCAGGTTCAAGGCTTAAGAAGAAGATCTTAGTAGCAATTCATGATTCGCCACTGGAAGGCCATCAAAGGTTTTTCAAAACCTACAAGAAGATCAAAGAGAGGTTCCCATGGAAGGGCCTCAAGCAGGATGTTATGAGGTACATCAGTGAGTGTGTGACTTGTCAGTAGAACAAGTTAGAGCATACACTTCCAACATGACTACTTTAGTTGCTTCCCATTTTGGAGCAGAAATGGGAGAGCATATCGATGGACTTCATCACAGGCCAACCCAAGGTTCATGGTAAGGACTGCATCTATGTGGTGGTCGAGAGATTGACCAAATTTTCTCACTTCTACGCCATATCGACAGATTATAGCAGAATTCAGGTGGCCAAGTTATTCTTCAGGGAGGTCTTCAGACTCCATGGGTTGCCAAGGAACATCGTTAGTGACAAGGATAGTTGGTTTATTGGTACATTATGGAGGGAGTTGTTCATATTGGTGGGGACATAGTTGACACCCAACACCAACTATCACCCTCAGACAGATGGGCATACCAAGATAGTCAACAAGTGGGTTGAGGGGTATTTGAGAAACTATGTGAGCAGACAATAGAGAACCTGGGTTAGGTGGCTACATCTAGGAGAGAATTTCTACAACACCACCTTCCACATGTCCATTGGCATGACACCCTTCCAAGCATTATATGGTTATGATGCTCCCACTTTGATAGACTTGGTTTTCGGGGAGAGCAAAGCTCCCAAAGCCAAGGACTGGATTACTGAGAGTCAGGAGATTCTCAAACTACTGAAAGAGAACCTACAAACAACACATAATCGCCAGAAGATGAGTGCAGATAGGAAAATGATAGAGCACAACTTCGAGGTTGGGGACTTGGTATTCCTAAGATTCCAACCCTACAAACAATCATCTTTGAAGAAGAGTGGAGTCAAGAAGCTCAAACCTAGATTCTATGGACCTTACTGGATCGGGCACATGGTAGGAGAGGTTTCCTATGAGCTAGATCTTTTAGAAGGGAACTAGATTCATAACTTGTTCCACGTTTCTGGCCTCAAGAAGGCCGTGGGACAATTCATCAACACATCAGAGGATCTTCCCCCATTGGATGAGGAGGGACAATCGAAGTTGGTTTCAGAGGAGGTACTGGAGTTCCGAGAGCGGAAACTAAGGAGTAGGGTCATTAGAGAGTGTTTGATCAGATGGAGAGGGTTTCCAATAGAGGATGCTACTTGGGATAGCGAGCATGTGTTAGAACACCCTGGATTGGTATTGCTTGAGGACAAGCAATCTCAGGAAGGGATGATTTTAATGTCCCTTTCCGAATAGGATTTCCAAAGAGGAGGCTTAGTAGTCTAAACAACCTCGTTAGACTATAGCCAGGTACAGGGGTAAACAGGGTTACTAGAGGTCACTTTAGCCGAGGGTGTTATAATTCAAAAGTGACATTGAGCTAAAAGTGACTAAAAGAGATTTTAAGCCAAAGCGAGCTAAAAATAAAGCAAGTGAGCTAAAAATAGGTCAACAACGAATTAGGGTTTTGGGTAGCTATAAGAAAAGGTAAAGCAACCTAATTCATCATTATGAAGAATTTGACTTGACAATTGAGGAGAGAGGTGCATCTCAGGAGAGAGCTTTGTGGATTCCAGGAGGAATACACCTAGAGGTTGATTTCAGTGTTGAGAGACACACCCTAGTCACTGGGAAGATCATCAAGATCTTCCATCGTACTTCAATAACATTTATCCAATTTGTAGTAGTGAGGGTGCACTTGTCTAGGTAGAGGGCACAACTACTGATCATCGGATTGATTTGAGTTGTCCTAGTCAGGGAGAATCTAATTATTCCCCTCTGACCTAGTTGAGAGGAGGGCATGACACTTCTTTTTCCTAGTTTCTTGTCAGATTTCGACAGAGAAAGCATCTTGGGCGCATTTCTTAGCCATTGAGGGTGTGGCAGTTGGGGAGGATGCATTTGGAATTCCTGAGAGATCATCAGGTCAGATCCAGGGAAATCCTTCCGACCCATTTCAGAGGAGCCTAGGGCGCTAAGTTTGGGACCCTTATCAACCAATTTCAACGAAGGAATCACTAGGGCACAGTTTCCAGCAACAGTTGGGGCACATTTCCCCAGGGGGATCCATCTGAGGTCCAGACACATCAGCGGAGGGCCGATTGTCAGGATGTCAGTCACCAGGACTGTGTGAGAGGGAAAGGCACATTGTTTGGAACATTTTCCAGTTAGATCCGAGGTGTGTAGCTACCATGGCGTACAATCCAGTTCTGCAACAGTTGTCGTGTGAGTTTTTGTAGCACACAACATATCATCCATCTCACATCCTATCCATCAACAATCTTCTATCATCTGGGTATCATCTTTCTAGTTTACTTCTTTATTGTATTCCAGCTAAGATCCACTTAGATCTGATCTAGCCGAGTGATTCTCTATTTTTCAGTTGCATACGACATTGTAACCAGTAGAAAACTCATAGTATATGATTTACAGTTTTTTGTGTCATTCTCTATATGTATTCTTATTCATATGCTATAAACAACTTATTTATCTACACACACATGAAAAAAACACCAAGCATGTTAAAAACCGCAAGTTAAATGCATCCAGAAACCCCCAGTGTATCAGATCAGACAATAGACACAACAAA
>CBVK0100184481.1:4546-19722 GCA_900067695.1 Picea abies
CCATTCTTCTCTAGGGTGTATGTGTTCTTCCTCCCATCATGAATCACATTTCTATCATATTGCCACGGTCTACCCAGCAATAGATGACAAAAATCCAAGGGAATAACATCACAGAGTATTTCATCTTTATACCCTCCTATTTTAAACTCAACTAAGCATTGTTTAGTGACATTTACCTGATGTCCTTTTTGTAGCCACAAAACTCTATATGGACTTGGATGTTCAATAGTCTCCAGCTCCAACTTTTCTACCATCTCTGTAGAAACGAGATTATCTATGCTACCACTGTCCACAATGACTTTGCATACCCTATCTTTGGTTTTGCAAGCAGTCCAAAAAAGACTGTTCCTTTGCACTGGATTCTCCACCTCCTTCTCTGGCATTAAGAGAACTTTTCGCATCATCAGCGATCTTCTGCCTTCAGCATCTTCTTCCTCAACATTATGCCTCTGTGCTTCGTCAATGTGATTTTCACCACCTTCTTTCTTCTTATCTAGACATTCATAAGACTTGTGTCCATTCTTTCCACATGTGAATCACTTCACCACTCCACCTCTTCCTCTTCCTCTACCTCTGGTATGAGGAAAAATGTTTCCATCAGCATACTGACCTCTCTGCTTGGTATACTGCCCTTTCTGTGAGCTTCCACCTCTCTCAGTTTGAGTTTGAGGTTTCTTCCAATATTCCTTGGGTTTCTGATTTCTATCCTAAGCAATTGATTTGCCTCTGGGCTGACTTTTTCCTCTGCCTCTTTGACCTTGTTTTCGGCTCAACTTCTCTTCAGCTTTTAGAGCCATCTGATAAGCATCTTCCACCATTCAGATGGTCATCATGCTCATCTCATCCTGAATGTCGTATTGTAGACCATTCATGTACCTGGCAACTTTTTAATCATCGCTTTCCCAATGACCTGCCCTGATGTTCAGCCTGTAGAATTCTTCATTGTACTCCTTCACTGTCATCAGTTTCTGTCTCAATTTTTGCATTCTCCGAAACAGAGAAATTTGGTAATCCCTGGGAATGAATTTTTCCTTCATCTCTGCGATCATCCTATCCCAACTCTTGATTTTCTGCTTGTCTTTGCAGCATATGTCAGCTTGTAGCTCATCCCACCACAATGCTGCATGTCCTTTTAATCTTGTGATAGCATGTTTGACCTTTCTGTCTTCCTTGACATCTTCATAGTCAAAATATGTGTCTAGACCTCTAACCCAATCTAGAAGCTCTTCAACATCCAGGTTTCCTTCATATACTGGAATATCCATTTTTTCCTTAGCACCCATTCTTGCAACAACCCTAATCAGGCGTTCATTTGTTGCATCTTCTGCTGTGACTTCTTCTCCTTCATGTCCAACTTCATTTTCACTTTCAGAATCACTAACATCTCCAACACCGGTTGTGTGCCTCTGTGTTGTCTCCATGTCTTCGAGTCTGGCGCGTATGTCATGCATCTCTCTTTCCATGGATGGATTTGGCACCTTCCTACCCCTTCCTCTTGGCATTTCCCTTTCCTCTGGTGGATCGGGTGTTTGCCTATCTCTTCTTCTCAGCGGCATGGTGAATCTTCCTTTTCCCTGCTACAGAAAGCAAAGAAATATTTCTATTCTCTAATACCAATTGATGCAGACCTATCGGCCCTCGGACCGAGATCCACTCATAGGATCATTCTCTATGCCCTTGAGCTAGATTAGGGCCTCAAAACGGCTCCAGAAGTTCAAGACCTGAAAAACTGCTAAAAATAGTAAACTGTGTGAAAACTAAAAAACTGAAAGAAGCAATGGTGGGGGTCCAAGTAGAATAGGTGGGTGGCCACCAATATCCACCTAGATCATTCCGCCACGTTTCCACACTCATGCCTCGGCTTTCGGCACTTCACGACTTGTGATGTCGAAAACACCTCCGAACCCCCGAATGTGTGAAATGCGATGAGGTTCCTGATCCAACAATCCTCTCGTAACCTAGATCTGACGGTTATCCTCGCTCCTCGCGATTTCACGACTTCACGACTCGGAGCACCCAATATTTGGGCTCTCACCTGCCGAACCTCCGAGTTCGCGAGATCCCTTGATCTATGCCACCTATCCTCCTCCTAACAGATGGCTATGATTCTCTCACGGCTTCGCGACTTTGGGACTTTCGAGAAAAAAGTCTCGACCTCTTATCCTCCGATATGATGAAATGGAGAAATTCTGACACGTCATCCACGCAGGTCCCACGATGGAACTTCCCACCTTTTTTGGAGTTCTCGGACTTCGCGACTTCTCGAATCCTAATGATGAACTTTTGACTCGTCAACACACAAAACCCCAAATTGGTCAATGAAAGTCTAACCTTCCTATTGGCGAATATGCCACCTATCCACTCTCAGATGGATGGTCCTGATCCTCTTCGCGATTTCTCCTTTCGCAACCTCGTGAATCTTGTGGCAAGGATTTTAGTTCTCCAACTCACGAAACCCTGAGATGAGATCTCGTGAGTGATCCAACGGTCCCTATTGGTTAAAATCCTACGGCCCGATTTTCTCCTGACATTGCACTTAGAAAAACATTCACCGTAATCCTTCTTGCTCCTCTGCAAGATCTAACGGTTCTCAGGACTTCGCTAATTCCCCTCGGAGAATTCTGACCGTCCAATTCCTCCTTGATGATTTCTACGAAATGAACATAGTATGCCTTCACGAAACTGGTCCACCAGCAAACAATGTCACTGTGCCTTCTTCTAATACTTCAAGGCACTAGCTCTCTTGAGCTTTTCTTTGATAGCTTCGAAGATCCTATCCCTCCTAAGCTTGATTGAAAAATCCTCAAGTCCTTTGGGGAAAATTCCTGTGTGAACTCCTTGCGGCAATTCTTCAAAAACTCCCAAGTATTTGAACCTCTTCGACTCTGCGCCCTCCCTGCAACAACAATCTTTCAACAGTTTCGCTTAGGTTGTAACTATAAGACTTCACTCAGCCTGCGCACTCCTTACACGGCTCCTGTGCTCAACTTGCACTTCTGCGAGAATGAGAACAAGGTTATCTCTCCTGAGCTTGCAGAGATTGAATCTTTGAATGCGTCAATGCACTCCTTGAGGATGATTTCACTGCACTCCTTGCAAGAAAACTCTTGCTCAGATAGAGAAACAATTGAAACTCATTCCTTACTCTCCCTCTCTTCAGATTTCAGACATTCGACATGAAATCATACATTCACGCATCAAACAAATGCATAACAGAGAGTAAACAATCATATATCAATCAGCATGTACAAACACAGAAAGTAATTGAACACCATGAGTCTAAACTAAAGATCTTTGTATTAATCCAGAACTTTTGTACATGGGTTTTTCTACACGGCTCTCTGCTTCTTCTTCTCTATGCTCTCTTGATTGATTATGTTGTTAATGTTACAATGATACAAGTGAGGGTGTCTATATCTATTTTCCCTCCACTCCTAAAACTGTCTAATCTAAGAATTCAAAGCTACCTACTTACATTTACTAGCATAAATGCCTCTTAGTCCTTTAGATGAGAGAGGGATGCTCAAGGTCTGATTACAATCAAGAAGTACGCCTTTTCTTAACTATTACATTTAAGTTTGGTGCATCCAATCTTCAAAAATATTTCAAACAATCTATCATGTGCCAAAATGCATTGGCGCTTGCCCCTCGCTCGCTTGTTGTTGGCAATGTCCTGCATCAGTTTGCATACTGCGAAGCCCTTGCACAACTTAGCAGCCTTAAATGTTTACCTAAATAACTTCTCAGATTACATTTTTCCTCGAAATTTTTTGTACAATGTTGCAGTGAATTTAGACAATATTGTTGTCCACCGCCAATTGAATAGGCATTGTATGCTTCATACTTCTTCTAGGCTTTGAATGCAATTTTTTCATCATTGAAGCTACATACATTGTTTACTGGTTCGGTGGGTGCTTATTCTTCGTTGGTTCATCAATTGCTTCTTGTTGTTGTTTGGTTCAACCTTGCAAGGTTGGGGTTCTGCATTCATAGTTGGATCATTTTTTTTCCTTTGTGGGGTCCAGGTGGTTCACCCACAATTCGACCCTCACTTCTTCCATTCGTCATTTTAGATTAATTTTCCATGCCATAATTTCATTTTCTATTCCTTCTTTGTTTTTCAGTGTTTGCAGTTTGCAAGTAAGAATGTTTTCTTATTTCCATTGGCATGCTCGTCATATGTTTTTGGTTCCTTCTGTGCTTCAGTTGGAGTTTGGTATTCGTTGGAGATACACATGTTGTTTTCTAGTTCAGTGGTTGTTGCTTGTTCATTGGTTCGTTGGTTGGTGGTTGTTATTGTTTAGATCAAGTTTATGAGCTTGGGGACCTGTGGTTGCGACTGTTTTTTTGTTAAGATAGAACATGTGCAAAAATTCACTTATTAACCATATATGGTGAAAAGTGCCCATATCACAATACAACTTCTTTATCCTTTATACAGACTGGTGTGACCATGATACAATTTGTCTTGTACTTGAGATATGATACGTACACCAAAGATACTGCAAAATTATATTTCCATGTCTAGAAGCATATCTGAATAGTCTGCCATAGAAAACCAAAGTCATTTATCTATGTCAATGCAATTTCTTAATATTTTGTGGCTTGTAATATATTTTGGGCAGGGAAAACCTTTATATATTTACAACCATGGATGGAGAAAAGCAAAGGTTCATGTTTCTGACTATCTTTTATTCTATTCGTTGATTCTCATTTACTGTATGTAAATATTATTTCTTCCCCGCTGAATACTAGATTCTATTCATGTTCATTGTATCTTGTGTGTTCCCACATTCAAACAAACAAAATTGTTGGAGAAAACGAAGGAGTCTTAAGTACAACGATGGAAGACAAGATACAAAGGTACATGCTTGTACTGTTATTTCATATTCTGTTTTTTTGCATTTCATTTATTGTCTATATATGTGTTCAACTTCTTTATTGTATGTAGATATTGCGTGCCTTCCTACATAATAACTTATCTTCATTACATGTCTTCCTATGTCCATTGTATTTTTCGTGCATTCCTACATTTCAACAAACAGAGTAGCTGGAGCGGATGATGGACTCTTTAGCGCGAATATAGATGAGGAGTTGCAGAGGTGCATACCTATACTGTTATTTCATATTCCAATGTTTAGTATTTTATTTATTGTCTGTGTATTTGTTCTACTTGTTCTACTGCTTTGCACCTTTTTTACTATATGTATATACTACATATCTTTCTACTTATTCTCATGTGAATCGTATTCTATGTGCTGCTACATTGAAATAAATAGAATTGTTTTTCTTTCTTTTACATGTCTTTTTTCATACTAACTTGCCTTCATGTCCACTTTATACTCGGAGTTGCTACCTTGGAAGAAACAGATTGGTTGGAAAGGAAGATGATTTCTTATATGAAACAACAGAGGGCTCTGTCGTGCAATCTTTGAAAATGTATACCAACTGTGATAGTAAATTAAACATAGAAAATGGGTTGGGGCATATAATATTGGACTCGAAAATGATGATTTGGCAACAATGGGCCTTTGTGACCCGCCCATTTCTAATTTTCCCATTTTCTATTATCCCTTTTTCTTTCTGATTGCTTTGCTTAGTTGTCTTTCCGAAAATTCCTTCATGCACGGGTTGGAGGACTCATGGGTTCACATTTATGGTCATGCTTCTACATTATTCCATACTTACCCACTTTGACGATTGCGGGTGTCGGGTTGGCGGGTTCAAGATTGCGTCTCTGGCTTCAGAGATTCCGTGATATACAAATTGGTCGTCCTGCCCCGCCATCACGCCCTATTTATTGTTACACATTTTTTTAGTAAACAAACCGAGGAATATAATTTGACCCTCGGGTCTTCATGTTTCATGAGTGTCCCTTCACACCCTATTTCGTATTCCATCTCCTTCGACCCTGCATGTGTCATTAAGAACAATTATGGACAATATACAATGCATATGCTTGTTTAGTCCTTCTGATGGTCATCTACACATGCTTGCATCAGAAAAGGTTAGACTAGTGACATGGCCATGAGAAGTCAATCATCCCAAACATCAACAAATTGACAATGCCAAAGGTAAAGATGCATACATTTTGTTCCTTGTATGTTTACCAAAAAAATATCCTCAACTATTTCTTCATATATGGCATGGTGAATATGTTGATGTCATATGCAACACATACTTTTCAGTTCACAAGGAGTATCAACAAGTGCAAGTGAGATGATGAACATAGTGCAGGATTCGCAAACTAAGAGGTTTGGTTGCAAAAATATGGCTCCATAGTTCATCCAATCTGTGCATCTACTTGTACATTTATGGAAGGAATAAAACAAAAACAAAAAAATAATGCACATTACCATTCACATTACTTTTCCTGTTCAAAAATTGTCACCAGGTCTAAACTTGTAACACCCAAAGTACTATCAATAGGGGGCTTGAACAACCACTGAACTGGACAAGTGTTCATCGGGGAAATAATGGTCGTCTATGGAACCTACTTGGACAAGGAAAACAAAACTAGATCCATTATGCATTCTGACATGACAAACAAGGAGGCCCTCATGATAGTCACACTGACTATTCCTACACAACTTGTACACAAACATGCAGATAAGATATTGCTAGGTAATGGGATATCCATTACAAATTTTAATATATTTCCCAAAATAGTGTATGACTGTGGTGATCATGATTGGATTATATCGCTCAATGAAACAAATATTGTGGAAAAAATACCTGTTATTTGTTGAAAACATCATTTTTCCCCAGACACAAATATCAGCCAACTTGCACAGAGCAATGAAATTTACCCAACGAGAACCATTGGCGCAACTATGACACTCACGAGAAAACTTGGCTCGCAACACATTCTCCATATAAAAGATGGAGAGTTAGACATCGACAAGGCGATGGTACCATTTTCCATATCCAGTTTTGTTCTTTTCTTTCGCATGTTGATGTATCTCGGTTAAGTTACATAGATATTGCACTGTTCCATGTTGCAGCTGAAATTGTTCGATACCTATTCAAATTTTTTTTGATTAGTCGAACAACAATTTCATAAAGGGAAATTTCCACTTATGCTCTTCAAAAATATAACAAAGATAAAAGATGGTAAAGAAAGGATATTTCACACAACTCAATCAACATTTGTAACAGAGATGAGAGAAGGCATAGTACAGGATCTCAAGAAGCTAACTAGCTCTACAATTGTTGTGCATATACATCTACAATTTCATCCTCACTTTTCTCCTACAAATATCCTTGACGAAATCTCTGTAGCTTTTTTTATTTTTTTATTTTTTATTTTATTTTTTGGGGGGCTGCAGTTGTATATTATATTGTTCCATATATTAACTACTTTGCTCACGTTTCCAGGTTAAATGTATTTTGGTTGCAGTGTCAAGTGCGTACTCGAACCCCTTTGAGCATGTGTGTGCGATATGCAACTCTCCTGCTTCTGTTTCTTCTTTCATAAGTGATGATACGATTGATTGTCTACGGTGCAGTAAAAAATGTCCATACATATATAAACATTGCCTCAATGCTTCCATTCGAACCGTCGACAACAAAACTGTGCATTGTACAATTCAACAACCTCTGTTACAAGATGTGATTCCCGAGTTAGCAGAATTTCCATATGAAGCATAGCTACAGAAAAAGGCAAAGAGTGTCTACATGTTGCACGACTTTAAGATACATAGAAAATTTACCTTGAATGAGGACAATGCGATATTGCATATTGGCTGAAAAAAAATAAAAAAAATAAAAATCGTATCAGGCTTTGTCAGCAAACAAAAACCAATGTGACGATGTTTTTTTATAAATATATTGAATTGTTTGATGCAAAGGTCGATGCGTACTGCTCTATGAAACCTTCTGCCTCAACTTTCAATATAGTTGGTGTTTACTTGGTTCTTGGTTGTATGCTTCATTCTGGAAAATTAATAATACATTCAGGATCTTCACAGTTTTTCTATGATCTTAAAGACTATAGAGGACATGATTTTCCCTTTGATATAATCTCTGTAACACAAATGTGGTATGTGGATCATTTTAGCACTTTTACTTGATCGATGAACTTACCAAAATTGATCTCCTGGAATAATTTGAAATAAAAGAATATATACTATGCAAAGTCCAATGGAATAATCATATCAATGAGAGGAAATTAAAATTAAAATTCATCATTGTTATACTTGCGGTGAAGATGACAGTACAAATCTTTACTTAGACATCCCAAAATTGAATTTTCTTGTAGCTTTTTTACGCTTCTCTTATACAAGCAGATCCTGGAAACTATAAGCATGGCTTGTTGTATATATTCCTTCATTGAAGAGCCTGTTCACATGTTTAATGCACTTCATAGTTATTGTTAATACCATCAACAAGTCTTTGTTACACCAATTCCCGCTTCCGAAAATGGCCATCCCCTTTCTTTTTTTCCCTCTGCTTTCCCTTTTTGGTTACTTACTTGTTTTTCAGAAATTGTCTAGGTGCAGAAGTTGGTAGATTCATGTGCTCAGATTTCCACTTACTTTTATATCACCAGACCGACCGACCACTTCCCCATTTCATATTGAACAAAATTTTTGGATCATGGGTTCCCGCATAGGCGTCTTACCGAATAAGCAGGTTCAACATTGCGTTTCCATTGTTTTGCTACCTGCAAATAGCACTCAAACTTCCACAATCTACAAATTAGCAAACAAACTCCCCTTTATCTTGTTTTTAACACTTTTCCTTGATCGATGAACTTAGAAAAATTAATCTCCTGGAATAATTTGAAATAAAAGAATATACTGTGTGAAGTCCAATGGAACTATCATTTCAACGAGAACATTAAAATTCAAATTCATCGTTGTTATACTTGTGGTGAAGCTGACAGTACAATAACTTTACTTACACATCCCAAAATGGATTTTCTTGTAGCTTTTCAATGCTTCTCTTATACAAACAAATCCTGGAAACTATAAGCATGGCTCGTTGTATCTATTCCTTGATTGAAGAGCCTGTTCACATGTTTAATGCACTTCATAGTTATTGTTAAGACCATCAATGGGATTTCTTACATCAATTACTGCTTCTGAAAATTGCCATCCCCTTTTCTTTTTTCCCTCTACTTTCCATTTCTGGTTGCTTAATCATTTTTCGGAAAATGTCTAGGTGAGGAAGTTGGAAGATTCAGGTCTTTAGATTTCCACTTACTTTTATATCACCAGCCCGACCAACCATTTTTCCCTTTCATATTGAATGTTTTTTATCGCGGGTTCCCTGATAGGAGGGTTACCAGATTGGCGGGTTCAACATTGTGTTTCCATTGTTCCGCCACCTGCAAACAACACTCGAACTTCTGTGATCTAAAAATTAGCAAACAAATTCCCCTTTATCTTGTTTTTAGCACTTTTCCTTGATCGATAAACTTAGAAAAATTAATCTCCTGGAATAATTTGAAATAAAAGACTATATGTTGTGCAAAGTCCAATGGAACTATCATATCAGCGAGAGGACATTAAAATTAAAATTCGTCATTGTTATACTTGCGGTGAAGCTAACAGTACAATAACTTTACTTAAACATCCCAAAGTTGATTTTCTTGTAGCTTTTCGACGCTTCTCTTATACAAACAGATCCCGGAAACTATAAGCATGCCTTATTGTATATATTCCTTGATTTAAGAACCTATTCACATGTTTAATGTGCTTAATAATTACTGTTAGGACCATCAATGGGGCTTTCTTATACCAATTCTCGCTTCCTAAAATTTCCATCCCCTTTCTTTTTTCCCTCTGTTTTCCTTTTCTGGTTACTTATTCGATTTTCATAAAATGTCTAGGTGCGGGAGTTGGCAGATTCACGTCTTCAGATTTCCCCTGTTACTTTTATATCACCAGCCTGCCCGACCACTTCCCCCGTTTCATATTGAAAAAAAAAATTGAATCATGGGTTCCCGGATAGGCAAGTTCAACATTGTATTTCCATTGTTCCACCACCTGCAAACATAACTCGGACTTCCGTGATCTACAAATTAGCAAACAAATTCCCCTTTAACTCATTTTCTTTCACTTTCTATTTACTTGGTCCTTTTTCCGAATATGTCCTTTTTTCGAATGTCCCCTTCTTTTATATGCAACACTGAAAGTTCTACAATATATAAATTGACCCTCGAAATCCGTCATTGTCTCATGTTCCATGTTACGCATTTTGCACTCAACAGTTGGGGTAGATACAATTTGACCATCGTCCCCCCACGTCTCCTGAGTAAAGCTTGTGGCCCTGTTTTCAAGTCCATCAATATTTCCTATTCTGAGTATGTCTAATGCTTTTATATCACAAGTCCGACCAACCGCTTGTCCATTGCATACTTGGCCACTATTACCTTCACAGGTTCCTCGCCAGGCTTGCTCAACATTGCACTTCCACTATTCCTCTACGTACAAAGAGAACCCAAAATTCCACGATATACAAATTGATGGACAAAATATATCATTGTGATGTACAATTTGACCATCACCCCCTCATGTCTCTTGGGTATATCTTGTGGACCTATTTTAAACCCTCTCAACTGCTTTCCATACTTAGGCATTTCTTGAAATCTGTTTCATGGATTGGTGGGATGATGAAATGTGCAATGCTTACTCTCTCTTCACCATCCCCTCTAGCTTCGTACTTATTTCTAGATATGCAATTAAATCTTTAATGCTAGTAGTTCATCGTACAAGAACTGTTAAGATTGTCATTAATGTTCGGAAGGTCGAAGAATATTTGTCATTAATACGAATTAAACCAAGATTTGCGGAGAAGAAAGTTATCCTTTCCAAGTATTCATTTCAAACATGATGCAATATTTCGTGCATGGGCCGGTTTGCGCCTTTACAAAATCTCTAATTCTTAATCGTTCTTCACCGTCATCGACACCTTCACACCTTTTTCTAAATATGCAATTAGTAATCTTTAATGGTAACAACTCATTACGCATGAACCCTGGATATTACCATTGATCAGTGAAAGGCTCGAGGAGATATTCCATTGATACACATCAAACCAAGATTTGCAGACGGTTATATTATCCCTCCCCAATTTTCATTTAAAACATCATCTGGAGAAAAAATAAATTCTCACTAACTTATGGAAGCAATTCCACAACAGTTCTGTGCAGATACAGTAAACACTTTCGGACATGATGGCCAGAGGTTCCATTATTCCAGGGAATATTCTTGCTACTCATCTCCCTTCGCCCAAGAGAAAAAAACGAGATGGTCCCTTGGTGCATCGAGAGATATATTTCAAGCCAAATAATTCCAAGGAAACCCTTCCTTCTCAGACAACTTACCCACTTTCATTGATAGTTGTCGTAGATTTTGATACGATGGATTTCAAGCCAGAAGAAGGTGATCTGATGGATGAGGATACGACAATGGATGATGGAAATGTAGAGATTGGTCCCACTACTGAGCCCAAATTGAAATCAACTATAATGGGTGACACTTTTTAGCTCGGCGATGGCAGTCTTGACAACACCAAAAGAAGGGGTTTCAGAAAAGAAACCGACACTAAACGCAATAACCGCTTTGCAGCTCAAAAGTAGGAATTCCAGAGGTCCAGATTAGTTCGTTCTAGATGAAAGTATTCCACTGTAAGAAAATGATCTGCTGATGGTCCCAGATATATATTTCAAGACAAAAAACTATTCAATTGCGGGTCCACTGGCCTTTTCTCTGGATATGCAAATAACATCTTAGAGAATGAGGACCAGAATTCCCACTGGTGCAAGACATATTCCTACTAGTCATCTCCTTCCACCCAGAATGGACTAATTTGGGCCTCTAGAATTGCACGTGCAACCTGTGTCCCTGGAGTTTTCAACTATGAGGAGGTGGTTTCTTGGTGTGTCCTAACTTTCAGTTTCGGGCTATTGTGTTTTCCCTACAATGTTTTTCGTCTTCTTCCTCATGGGAAGCTTGTGAGAACTATGAATTTTACCACATGGATTTTGTTCATCTGCTTCAAGCCAAGGATTTATTCCACTACGAACCCACTGTCATGTTTCTTTGTCGACTCAGGTATTCTGTAAAATATTGATATCGGGGCACCGAACATTGATCCACCGAGGAGAAGGCTACAAGGATTTCCTAAAAAAAAGCATGGTAATCAATTTTGTATGCATGTTGAATAACATCTCGATAGCTCCTGCATGTTGCAGATCCTGTGCCTGTGTCTATGGAAAATATGTTCAATGTTTTGGCCCAAAGAAATCGGTCCAATTTCTAAGCATAGATATACAATGCTCAATATTCTTTTATTTTAATGGATTTACTATTAAATAATTTTCCTTGGGAGTCTTATTTGCTGCTTCTTTTCTGGATTTAACACCTCTTCTCATTGGCATGGTTCAATAGTCTCGTAGTTCTTCGATATTGTATTTTCTTAAGTAATTTGTTCTAAAATGGAGCATTTAACAATTATATGGAAATGCACTGTGTGGATGCATCAAAATTTTATGGAAAAAAAAAATGAATTTCAGACAATTTTCAAACCAACGTTCAATTCTATTTGTAATGCAGATAGAATGTAGCAATACCAAATCACAATATTGCAGCAAGATCGTCATTCTTGTTTCTAGAAATGAAATTATTAAGCTTTAATGCTAACAACCCATAATGTAAGAATTTTAATACTTAAGTTAATATGTTACAGTCATGGAAGAATGTATCTAAGCTTCAAGAAATGATTTGTTGATAATTACTAGAAAATCATGGTTTTGCAACAATAGGGCTTGTTTGAAACCAATTCCCACTTACAAAAATTGCCCTTTGTCTTTCTATTTTCCCACTCTTTTATCCCATGTAGTTTATGTTTCTGGTTACTTGGTCATTTTTTCCTAAAATTTCTTGTTGCGCGGGTTGGCGAATTCACACGTTTCGACTGAGTGCTTCCACTTTGTCTAAATTGCACTTTAAATTCTTCCGTGACTTGCAAACAACACTCTGGTTTCTGTGATATGTAGATTTACTTCTGGAATCCCACATCATCCCCTCTTCTGTGTTACACATTTTTCACTCAAATGTTCTGATATATATAATTTGATAGTCGGGCCCTTACGTCTCTTCAGGAACTCGTCACCCTGTTTTGAAGCCTGTCTGACGGCTTTCCATACTTGACCATTTTTTGACATCTCTTTCGCAGATCGTCGAGTTCACGGGTTCAGGGAATTTGAAATTTCTAGTTGTTGGTCCCTGTGCCCGCTACCTTCAGATTTATTTCCAAGTATATGAAATATGTATACAACTTCTCCAACAACATACATAAAATATCTTGCCATGAAATGGAATATCTATTGCAGATTTGAATATATTGGACCTTCTTTTCCCTCTCCTATACTTGACCAAATCCGTGTTTCTTTTTTCCCTCTACTCTCTTTCTTGTTACTTAGTCATTTTTCCGAAAATGTCTCAATGCGTGTGTTGGATGACTCACAGGTTCACATTTTCACTCGTGCTTTTATATATCGTGACTCAGACCAACCACTAGCCATTTGATTCCTAGGCACTTCTCAGATCGCAGATTCCTGGGCAGACAACCTCTATATTGCACTTCCATTGTTCTGTGGCCTGCAAAAAGCACCCAGGCCTTCGCGATATACAAATTTATTGCCGCACTCAAACATCATACCATGTTCAGTGATACACAGTTTGCACATGAAAGTTCCAAGGCCTGCAATTGCGGATTCCTAGATGGGCGGAGTGCATTTCCAGTGATCCTTTACCTGAAACTGTCGCCCGGCTTCCTCGATATACATATTTCCTTCCGGATTCCTACATCAACCCCTCTTCTATCTTACACAATATGCACTCAAAAGTTCTGATCAATACAATTTGACCATCGGGGCCCAATGTCTCCTTGGGAACCCTTGTCATCCTATTTTGAAGCTTGTCCATCTGCTTTCCATGACCATTTCTTTCAATCTCTTCCACAGATCATTAGGTTGGAAGGTTCAAACTATTTCCAATTCCTAGTTGCAGTTTTATGTTCCTGCCACCTTCGCACTTCTTTCCAATTATATGAAATAAGTATATAACTTCTCCAGAAACCTGCATAAAATATCAATCTCCATCTTCTATACTTAACAAAATTCTCGTTTCTCTTTTCCTTGTACTTTATATTTCTTGTCACTTAGTCATTTTTCCAAAAATGTCTAGCTGCGCGGGTTGGCGGACTTGCGGGTTCACATTTGCACTCATGATTTTATATCGCGACTCCGATGGACCGCTTCCCCATTCCATATCTAGTGACTTCTCCGACTGCAGATTCCCGGGTAGGCAGGCTCTAGATTGCACTTCTATTGTTTCGTGACCTGCAAATAGTACCCTGACTTTTGCGATATACAAATTTACAGCTGGACTCACATCATACTTTCTTCCGTATTACAGTCTACCTTTCATGCCCTCTTCCATGGTACACATTTTGCACTGAAAACTTCCAAGACATACAATTTGACCATTAGGTCCAAACGTCTCCTGTGGAACTATTTTCACCCCATTTTGAAGCCCATCCGTCCACTTTTCATAGTTGGCCATTTCTTTGAATTTGTTTTGCGGATCGTCGGGGTGGTGAGTTCAAGAAATATCCAATTTCTAATAATTATTTCATGTGCCCGCGCCATTGGCAATTACCAATTGAAAATTATATATAAGTTGTTATTTCTAAGTATGCAATTAGCAAGCATTAATGCTAAACCCAAATTTGAGGAGATCTCCCATTAATACGCATAAAACCAAAATTTTCGAATGCTTGTATTATCCCTTCCGAGTGTTTATTTCAAACATCATGGAATGCCATTTTCACATCGTCGGGTTGGTCCGTTCATGAAATATTCAATTCTCGATTCCAAAAACGAGTCTGACTGACCATATCCCTATTCCATACTAAGCCACTTTCTCGAAATTCCACAAATATACAAACTGGTCGCTAAACTGCCCCATCATAGTCTCTTTTGTTTTACACGTATTGCTGTCAAAAATTTCGATACATAAAATTTGACCGTCGGACACTCACCTCTCCTGAGTATCCCCGTAACCCTATTTTGAATCCCATATGACTGCTTTTCAAACCTTTCCATTTATTCCATTCTCTTCCCCATCTCTATGACCTTCGCACTTGTCCATAATAAAAAAATG
>CBVK0100184482.1:609-19717 GCA_900067695.1 Picea abies
ACTCAGTGGCCTGGGCACCCCCACTAGGTCATAGTCTCACACTGAAGGGGGGAAAAGTCAAGAAGTTAAAAGTTATATTTTTAAGTTGACTTAAGAAAGGAAAAGGAAAGAAGTAAAAGATAACTCAATAGAAGAATAGAAGATTAACCCTGGAAGTTAACCTAACTCAATAGAGAATTAGAAGGAAAAGTATAAGTAAGAGGCTAGGGTGAACCTTTTATTCATTCTGGTTTTGATTACCATTTGCTATTTCTCTTGAGCATTCAGTTTGGGGGTTTTGCTGTACAAACCCTTTGGAGCAACTCAGTGGTGAAATATCTGCTTGATTTAGTCTTCATTGTATATCCAGCCTTTGGAAGCTCATTTTGTATTGTCGGGAGCATTTTGTAGGAGCTCATATCTATTGCTTGTACGACCATCTGAGGTTTATGCCAGATTGGCCATCTATTGTCTTGATCTTACATTGCTCATAATAAAAAGGTCAGATCTTTGCTTGTGCTTCTACATCTTGAATATATTGTTATCTCCATGTGTTGATGAATCTTGTATGCACTTAAAAACTCAATAGTAGTTAGTGATTCCAAGAAAGAATTTGGCTTGGGATCATTACACTGTCAGACAGAGCAGCAGTCGACTATGCTTGAGACATCAGGTACCATCGTTGAACAGACCCTTAGTATTTTGATAGATCCATATGCTATAGAGAGTTTCATTTCTGGGGCAACATTAAAAAAAAGGAATTATGGTAAAGTAATTTGAACATGACAATTTTAGCTTTGTAGAAATGGCTTAGGTAGAAAAAAAAAAGGTTGGAGGGAAGGTTACGGGGTGTAGCCTTAACCTGGGAGAGTTTGTCACCAGGGCCAACCTGTACATCATGATCTTAGGATATTATGACGTCGTGATCGGTATGGACTGGTTGGAATCACATGAGGCAATACTCAATTGTAAGATGAAATGGTTGAGCTTGGTCAATGATGAGGGACAGAGGCGCGTGACTTCCCTGAGGTTCATCTCTTCCTTACAGCTACAAAAGAGCATGCGCAAGGGATGTAAGATTTATGTGATCCTTGTGTTAAACGAGAAGGGAGTAGCAGAAGGTATAGAACACCTTCCGGTGGTGAAAGCGTCTACGGATGTATTCCTTGAGGAGTTACCTGGGATGTTTCCAGAGAGGGAATTGGAATTTAACATAGACCTAAAACCGAGAACTGAATCGATAGAAAGACTCCTTATCAGATGTCGACCCCGGATCTAAAGGAGTTTAGAATGCAACTGGAGGAGTTGCTAGACCTAGGAATTATACGTCCAAGTATGTCACCGTGGGGTGCTCCTGTTATTTTCATATGAAAGAAGGATGGGTTGTGGAGACTCTGCATTGACTACCGTCAATTGAAAAAGGCAATGATCAAGAATCAATATCCTTTGCCAAGGATTGATGATCTGTTCAATCAGATGAAAGGCGCGATGGTGTTTTTAGAGATCGAATTGAGATCACGGTATCACCAGTTAGAGATCAAGAAGGACAATGTCCCTAAGACCGCCTTTAAGATGAGGTTTGGACATTACGAGTTTACTGTATTATCTTTTGGACTGACAAACGCCCCTCGGGTATTTATGAGTTTGATGAATGGGGTGTTCCATGAATAGTTGGACAAATTTGTCCAAGTATTCATTTACGATATTTGATTTACTCTCGGACGATGGAGGATCATGAAGAGCACTTGCGCTTGGTGCTACAGTGTTTACGAGAGAACAAATTGTTTGGGAAGCTATCGAAATGATTGTTTTATTAATCAAATATTCACCACTTAGGGCATGTCATCTCAGAAGAGGGTATCTCTATGGATCCAACAAAGGTTGAGGCTATTATGGAATGGTCTGCGCCGACAAATGACCCTGAAGTACATAGCTTCATGGGTTTAGCGAGATACTACTAATGGTTTATTGAGGGTTTCAAATATGGAAAATCCGATCATGGAATTGCAAAAGAAGAACAAGAAGTTTGGTTGGATCGAGAAATGTGCGGAGGCATTTTGGAAGCTCAAGGAGATGTTGACAACAACACCGATACTAAAGGTCCCTGACATGGACACAAAATTCTTGGTATGCATTGACCTATACAAGGAAGGCTTAGGCAAAGTCTTCATGCAGGACAGTCGAGTGATCACTTACATCTCGAGAAGGTTGAGAAGGCATGAGGAGAACTATGCGATGCATGATTTTGAGTTGTTAGCGAGTGTTTATGCCTTGAGAGTTGGAGACACTACCTTATTGGACAAAAATTCGAGCTAAAAATAGACCACTGTGGAAACACATCTTTACACAAAGTGACTTGAACACGTGACAACTACGTTGGTCAGAATTGCTTAGCAAGTACGATTTCGAGATTACTTACATAAAAAGAACAATGAAGAGAGTGGCAGATGCATTGAGTTGGAGACCACACATATTTTCGGTGATGCCTACTACTAAGCATCCAAGCTCAAATTAACTACTGAAAATACCTTAGTGACACAAATGACAACCAAATCCTTTTAGCACTTTTAGCTTTCATAAGTATCACAACTTTGTAAATTGACTTGGAGATTTTTAGCAACACAAACGAAAGATTATAGGTCACCAACAAAATTGAGATAGTCTCGTGACCATTCACAATGGTGGATGAAACAACCAAACCTCGCAACAAAAACAAAACAACCCTGCCACCATTTACAATGACCAACCAAACATTGCAAATTCAACAAAATAAATGAAACAACAAGAATTCAACACATCCACTTTGATGACCCACACCATAACTACGAATATGTGAATATGACAAATCCACAAAGGATTCAACACATCCACTATGATGACCCACACCAAAATTACGAATATGTCACTATGACAAATCATAAGCAACATAACAAACACTTCACGGCTCCGGGGAAATTTTCCGTCATCGTTCGCGACTAGTTCCCTAATTGAAACGCGTTATCCGAGTGATACTTTGTCAATCCTCTATTTTTATCAGTTAAACAATTCAGGTTGATGACGGATAATAACGATCTGTTTCGAATATTTATTTAAAAATGAATATCATGATTCAAAACCCTTCATACAATGAATTAATTGCAAGTGTGTTAAGCTTAAGAAAAATAAAATAATATTTCGTGGCCGTCTGTTTGTGTCCGAAGAAATCCACGTTGAAGGATTCCGCTTGACAGTTGCCGAACGAATCAATATGACATCTTAATTAGATAAGTCTTTAATCAATACACGACCATGTCAAAATCGGTTGTCGTAGTTAATCTACAGGGCAATGGCTATAAATATGAAGGCTACATCCTCTTTTCTTTATCTGCAAATTGGATATTCACTTCTCTAAAATGGCTGTGTTCAACATCAATCTCTGTCTTCTACTCACGATATTATTGATCGCGTTTTGTATTTTACTTAATAATTCAGAAGCAGAAGCTGCAGCATCAACCCATCTCACAAAAAAATCAGTCCAACCTCCGTTTGGGAACTCGTAATAAATCTCGGACTCTCAATCTCCATTAATTTAGTTTAAGTTGATCGTATGGAATAGATTCATAGTCATCTTTGAGAATAGGGTACACTTTCTGATCTGGGTCTGTCTAATAAGTAATTGTTGGTTTTTCCAGACTTACTCTAACCGTGAATGCATCTGGAGTCCAAATTTACCGGTGTGAAAAAATTTCAAATGCAACTGGGCTCGAGTATACTCTGGTTGGGGCAATGGCCTCGCTCTATTCTCCTTATGCAGGTAGCACTGTTGAGAACCATACGTCAGTGGGTTATCACTATTACCTGTCTGAGCCTCTCGCCCAAGGAGGGCAGCCCACTTTTGCGTTCAGCATGGCGGCAGGAGAACCCGTCTCGGCCATCCCTGAATCAACTGTAACAGGTAGGGCAATATTTAGCTTAATATTTTCTTCATGTAACATGAAAACCCTAATCTTCAAAACTGTGACGATTGGTTTCTAATCCTTCAGCTTGCATTAATGTGGAACACAGGTACTGTGATTGCTAAGAAAATGTTGAATAGCCAAGATGTAGATGACGTGCTGATCAAGGCCATTTCACACAGTGGGCGCGGCCATGCAAGTTGGGTATCTTATGTACAACGAATGCATTCCAAGGGCGGAGTTCCTCCATCTTCTCCATGTGAGGAGGTTGGAAAGCAAGTTAAAATTCCATACACTGCCCAATATCTTTTCTGGCATCAGGATAGATCCCTCCCATTGAGCATTCCTGCTGAAATAAGTGTTTCAGAGGATTTCAGCCCTTTAATCAGTTTTTACTCGGAAGGAGTCCAGTATTACAGGTTCAATGGCTCTTCTTGGATTAATTTCAACGTATCATCTTATCTATACACTTCTCCAGGACAAGAAGTTGTGGGTTGGCACTATTTTTCTGAGAAACCCGATGAGAACGGAGGACAGCCGACATGGAAGCTGTTCATGCCTCTGAGTCGAGTAACAGTAAAGGTTGTGAGTGAAACTACGGTGGATACCCACAGTATTGACTGGACCAGAATGGAGGCTACCAGTCATGGTGGAGACAAGTAAGTGATTAAAACTAATTGTTCCATAATTTGGCGAGTTTTTTTTTCTTCATATTTTGACATCTTCCTTTAATTATTCCACTGCTGTAATGACACAGTACTTTTGGTCTTTTGACGATATATGCAGATATGGATTACTTCAAGAAGTAAAATATATGCAGAGAGTTTCTACTGTAGGAGGACTTCCTCCTCAAAGAGCGTCAGGATCTGCCATGGTAGGGGACATATACTTGTCTCCCTTTTCAACAATTTATTGGTTCTATACGCGTCGGTGATTAGTCTTCGGATCCATTCGTGGATGCGATGTCAAATTGTAAAAGTCAATTATTTTTATTGTAATAGAAAATATAAAGAATTACAAAAGTTCACATGGGCAGTTTTGATGTGAATGTGATGTTTTATTTTATTTTATCTGAAGGATGTTTTGCAATGTGTAGTGTGATGCAAAGTCTCCTCGGTCAATATAACTTCTTATAGACCAATAAGAAAGGAAGTAAATCTCAAATTAATAACAACAAGTGCTACAGCAGTAGCTTTGTTTCTCCCTAAAATTGGATGGATTTGATATTTGAAACGTTGTTATTATGGTTGGATCAGCTTGTTAACTACTAATCATTGTTCACAAAATTTGTTAACAGTTGATAAATCTCAAAGATTACTTGAATATTTCAAGATGGGCTGCACTCAAATGTCCACAATAATGTTCATTCTAGAAAATTTTCTTACAGAGCAGATTACCTAATTGCACTCAAATGTCCACAACAATGTTCATTCTAGAAAATTTTCTTACAGAGAAGATTACCTAATTACACAAGTGTTGAATTAACATAGATGATTCTCATAACATGGCTTACAAAACTTGTTAAATGTCGTTGAATCTCAAAGATTACCCAAAATTACCTAATTACACAAGTGTTGAATTAACATAGATGATTCTCATAACATGGCTTACAAAACTTGTTAAATGTCGTTGAATCTCAAAGATTACCCAAATATTTGAAGATGGGATGCACTCAAATACCCACAACAAATATTGTTAAATGTTGATGAATCTCAAAGATTACCCAAATATTTGTTTTTTTTACACCTTTTATGTAGAAGACTCCAAATCTTCTGAATAACAACACCATTCACTCAAATGAATCTAATCATTTGCTTTTCAATTCTACACATTTCTTTCTCACACCATTCACTCAAATGATTGAATCTAATCATTTTCTTCTCAATTGTAAGCATTTCAACTTGGTCTTGTCTATGCAATTCAGAAATTATTAAATTTATTTCTTCTCATTCTCCAAGTAAACCAATTACATGCATCATAGAAAAGTAATGATTGTGTCATGTATGTAGAAAGAAATAAGTGCATTTAGCACTCGGATTGTGATTGTGGATTCACAATTATGAAAAACAATAGCATTCACAACCTTCATAGTCGTTAGACACAGAACGATACATAAACTGAAAAAGAAAACCCTCGCCATCTAAACTGAAAAAGAAAACACTCCCCATATTTTTATGAGCAAATTGTTGGAAAGTGTAATTACAAGTTTGTGAGATCTTTACGTCACCGTCGATTTGTTTGAATTTGTCATTAGACAAAATTTATTTGTCATTAGACAAAATTTCAGTCAAACAGTCTGAGAGTTTGTAAGTGCAAAGTCGCATGTCTACTCAAAAGTCAGTCGACAAACAAGAGAGCTATAAATGGAGCCAAATTCTATCTTCTTGAATTAAATTAAGTTGTTGAAGAGTCAGTCGTAGTTATGGTAGTGTTTAATGTTGAGTTTGTTTTATTTTTTGTAGGAAGTCACATTCAAAGTCTATAATAGTCTGTGTCGCGAATAGATAGAGACATAGAGAAAAGGAAAAAGGGATGTAGAGAAGAAGTTCAAGAACCAACAATAGCTGAAGAAGTATCAAAATTGAAGCTCATTTTGTCATTGTATTTTGTAATCCGAGCACATTGCACCAAAGTTCATTAATATCAAGTATTTTGTGTTTAGACAAGTTTCTGTGTCATTTCTGAGTTTACGTGCTAAAGAATAACACTATTTTATTCCGCATTCGTAAATGATTTTATTTAGTGTCTGTATTCACAACGCGCAACAATCTGAACAGTCTATGCACTACGCAGTGGTGTTGAGAACTCTGTCACATATCCTGTTTGGTGCACAGTATTTAAACTGTGTTGTGTAGAGTAGACTGAGTGCATCCCCCTTACCCTTAAAATTGGTATTAGAGCAGGTTCTATCACAATGAGTTTGTAATATGGCTTCTAACTCAAATCTGCAACCTCCCACATTTACAGGCAAGAATAATGAGATGTGGTCTTTAACCATCAAGGCTTTGTTCCGAGGTCAATATGTATGGGAAATAATCGAGAATGGCTATGTGGAACCAACAGATTAGGCAACATATAATGCTCTCACACAAGCTGAGAAAGATGTCTTGAAAGAACAAAGAAAGAAGGATAGAAAGGCTTTGTTTTATATACATCAAGCCATGCATGAGAACATACTTCCAAGAATTGCATCAACAAAGCAAGCCAAGGAAGCATGGGATATATTACAAACCTCTTATCAAGGTATGGATAAAGTAAAGATTCAGATTCTTAGAAGAGATTTTGAAACTATGTCAATGAAAGAGTGAGATGCTGTAGATTCATTCTACACACATGTAATAGGACTGATAAATTAGATTAAGTCTCATTGTGAAATCATAGAAGACAAAAAATTTATTGAGAAAGTGCTTAGGAGTCTTCCTCCTAAATTTGATACTCTTGTTGTAACCTTAGAAGAAGGAAAAAACCTGAGTCAGTTCAACCTAGATGAACTGCAAGCTTCCCTCATCAATCATGAACATAGATTGACCAGGTCGAATATGTCATTAGAAAATACTTTTTTCGGACAGTCATCTATAAGTCGTGGAAGAGGAAGGGGAAGAGCTAACTCTAGAGGTAGAGGAAGAAGTTCGGAAAGAATTGGATGCAGTAGCAATCCTGGAAACACTGGTGGAAGAGGTCAAAACCCAAGTACCAGCTAGTCAAATTGTCAAAGAACTGACAAAACAAAGATTCAATGCCATTACTGTAAAATGTATAGACATTATGCATATGAGTGCAGAAAGAGACAGTATAATCAGAACAAGAAAACTCAAGATCAGTCACATAGCGCAAATAACCAAACTCGCCCTATGTTTATGGAATGCGTTGTAGTTGTGCATAGCACAAAAGAAATGCCTACTATAGTGTCACCAATTGAATGCAATGTTGCTCAAGCAAGTTCATGTGACATATGGTATCTAGATTCAGGCTACAGTAACCACATGACAAGAAACATAGATCTTTTTTCTACTTTGGATGACTTATTCCAGACTAAGGTTACACTTGGAACATATATCCAAGTCACTATCTTAGGCAAAGGAAATATAAATATTTTAACCAGACAAGGAGAAGAGGGAGTTATGTCTTATGTATATTATGAATCTGGTCTGAAGCATAATTTGATGAGTACAGGACAACTGTTATAAAACATATACATAATCTACATGGAAGATAATCACTTTGTGATTATGGATAAAATCCCAAGCAATTTACTTATTACAAAAATCTAGATGACAAGTAACAGGATGTTCCCATGGACATTAAAACCAGTCAAGAATAAGAAAACATCGCAAACTGTTGACAAAAGAAAAAGGGCACAGTTAGACACTGCATTTACAGTAGAAAGCACACGCAGTACTAATGATGAAAATAGAGCACGCAGTATCAAGAAAGGAGAAAATGGCACAGAGATGAAGGCAACATTCCAATCTGAAACATAGGATGACTCCTAGCTATGGCATTTCAGATTTGGAAATTTGAACTTTGGATTTCTGAAGTTGCTACACACAAAGGATATGGTAAAAGGCTTACCATTGGTTGATAAACCTGGAAGGATATGTGAAGGATGCATATTTGGCAAGCAACATAGAGAATCATTTCCAGTCGGCAAATCTTACAGAGCAAAAGCTCCATTGGAAATAATACATTCAGAAATCTGTGGACCAATGCAAACTCCATCTATAGGAGGTAGTATTTATTTTCTAACATTCATTGATGATTTCTCAATAAATACATGGATTTATTTTCTAAAGCATAAATCTAACGCATTGGGTTGTTTTCAGCAATTTAAATCACTTGTGGAGAAACATAGTGGTTATTACATCAAGTGTCTAACAACGGAGAGAGGAGGAGAATACATGTCAAGAGAATTTCAGAATTTTTGTAAAGATCATGGCATCTACAAGAAATTTACCGCGCGATACACACCACAACAAAATGGTGTCACAGAAAGAAAGAATAGAATCATCATGGAAATGGCGCACAGTATGCTGACAGCCAAACATTTGTAAAATGAGTATTGGGTTGAGGCAGTAGCAACTACAATATACATCTTGAACATATGTCTGACAAAGAGTTTGAAAAATAGAATTCCTCAGGGAGCATGGACAAGATCAAAGCATGATGTGGCACATTTAAGAGTTTTTGGTTGCGTTGCATATGCACATGTTCCAGATGAACTGGGAAAAAATATGGACAACAAAGGACATCAATGTATATTTGTTGGGTATTCTGAAGAGACAAAAGGATACAAGCTGTATGACCCTGTCGTAAAAAAAGTCATAATTAGTCGCGATGTTCAGTTCATATAAAATGAAGCATGGGATGGAACCATAAAAAGAACAGTGAAGATAATTAATGCAATGGAGCATGATGACACAGAGAATGAAGTTTTTCAAACACCATACATAGGAAAATGCGTAGCTCCGTCTACACCTAGCAATGCAATGAAAATTACCATGCAGAATACTCCGGTAAGAACAACAAGTGCGCAGTCCACACCTATTTCGCAGCAAACACCAACAAGTAGTCTCAGTACTTCTACATCTCCAAATCCAACATTAGCAAGTCTGTTACCAAGAAAGACAAGAAGTTTGTGCGACATCTATAATGAAGACACAACAAATTCATTCTCAGTTTTTTCTATGTTTTCACAAATAGATTATCCATTAACTTTTGAATAAGATGCCAAAGAAGATGTATGGGCACAAGCCATGGATGAAGAAATGAGATGCATAGAGAGCAATCAAACATGGAAATTGGTATATGTACCTCATGACAAGGATGTCATAAGTGTCAAGTGGATTTATAAAACCAAGAAAGATGCAGAAGGAAAAGTACAGAAGTACAAGGAAAGATTAGTTGCGAGAGGCTTTACACAACAGCCTGGAATTGATTACAACTAAACATTTTCACCCGTTGCGTGCATGGACATAGTCAGAACAATGTTAGCAATTTTTGTGCAGTACAAATGGCCAGTTTATCATAGGTTATGAGGTTCCAGGACAAGAAAACAAAGTATACAGATTAAAGAAAGAACTGTATGGATTAAAGAAAGCTTTGATAGCTTGGTACAGTCGTATAGATTCCTATCTCACACATAACGGATTTCAGAAAAGAAAAAATGAGCCAACACTGTACATCAAATCAAATCAGCAAGGTAATGTGTTAATTGTTTGTTTATATGTGGAGGATTTGATATTTACAAGTGACTTTGGCATAGAAGATTTCAAGTCAATCATAAAGGATGAATTTGAAATGATTGATTTGGGGCTAATGAGATATTTTATGGGAATAGAAGTGCACGAGACCAAAAATGGTATATTTATCTCATAGTCCAAGTATGCACATGAAATATTGAAGAGATTCAATATGGTGAATTCAAAAGCAACACCAACACCTGTCATAACAGGATTGAAGTTAAGAAAGAAAGATAAAGGGTCCAAAGTGGATCCCACATTGTTTAAAAGACCCGTAGGCGGTCCTATGTATCTAACAACGACAATACCTCATATTATGTATGGAGTGAGCCTAATCTCAAGGTTCATGGAAACTCCAAAAGAATCACATTGGAAAGCGGGAAAGAGAATCCTGAGATATGTGAATGGAACCAAATATTTTGGCATAAAATACTCCACTTTAGAAGATTTCAAACTCATTGGATACACTGACAGTGATTATGGAGGTAGTATTGATGACATGAAAAGTACCTCTGGGTACACCTTTCATTTTGGAATAGGTATGGTATCATGGGCATCAAGGAAGCATCCCATAGTGACACTTTCTTCAGCAAAAGCAGAGTATGTTGCAGCCACAAGCGCAACTTGTCAAGCAGTATGGATGAGAAGAATTTTAAAAGATTTGTTGTAGAAATAACAAGAACCAACTACATTTTTCTGTGACAACAATTCAGCCATATTGTTATCAAAGAATCATGTGTTTCACAAGAAAACCAAACACATTGATACAAGGTATCATTTCATCAGAGAATTGGTGAATAACAAAGAGATCTGCTTAGAATTTTGTAAGTCAAAAGAACAAATTCAGACAATTTTACAAAGGCTTTAGCAAGAGATGCATTTCAACATCTGCACAATAGTCTGGGAATTCGCTCAGTAAAAGATGAGTGACAGTAAAATGAAAACTCAAATTTTTGATGTTATTTTCTTTTGTAACTCCACCAACTTATAATTGAGGGGGAGTGTTGGAAAGTGTAATTACAATTACAATTCAGTGAGATCTTCACATCACCGTCAGTTTGTCTGTTAGTCGAAATCTGTCAGTAGTCAAAATGTTAGTCAGATAGTTTGTAAGTGAAAAGTTGCACGTCTACCCAAAAGTCAGTCTGCAAACAGGAGAGTTATAAATGGAGCCGAATTCTATATTCTCGAATTAAATTAAGTTGTTGAAGAGTCAGTCGTAGTTATGGTAGTGTTTAATGTTGAGTCGGCTTTAGCTTCTATAGGAAGTCACATTTAGAGTCTATAATAGTTTGAGTCGCTTCAGTTAGTCGAGAGAGAGATGATGGATAGATAGATACATAGATAAAATGAGAGAGGGATGCAAAGAAGCATTTCAAGAACCAACAACAGCTGAAGAGTTGACAAAAGAAGTATCAGAGCCGAATCTCATTTTGTCGTTGTATTGTAATACGAGTGCATTGCCCCGAAGTTTATTAATATCAAGTATTTTTTGTTTAGACAAGTTTCTGTCTCATTTTTGAGTTTACGTGATAAAACATAGCACTGTTTTATTCCACATTCGTAAATCATTTTATTTAGTGTGTGTATTCATAGCGTGTAGCAATCTCAAAAGTCTGTGCACTGCGCAATGGTCTTGAGAACTCTGTCACGTAGCCTGTTTGGTACGCAGTATTTAAACTGCGTTGTGTAGAGAAGACTGTGCACATCCCCCTTTACCCTTCACAAAGAATGAGATAATGAAATTGGTAAAGGACATATGAAAAATGACAACATTGCACTCAATAGTTATGTCCATATTTCTATATAAGATGCACTTGGCCATGCATTCCTGCATCGAAATTGATGAAGACAATGGAATATATAGATAAATTATAAGCAATGCCATAAATTAAGAAGACATAGAATCTATAAATACACATTCTAATAAATTATATAGCTTGTCATTATGATCACATATATAACAAGTATTTTTAATTGTTTGCAAGGTAGTTAGCCACTGAGTTCTCTTTTCTCTTGACATGGACCTGGATGATGGCTAATCTACCTCAAATACATTGAGCCACCTAAGATAACCCAAAGGAGAGGAACCAATTCATCGATACACACTCTAGAGGGGTTCCATTGATGATTTTTCTCAAAGTTGTGTTAAACATTTTGGATTCGCCTTCCACAATTATTGCTTTCTAATCCAGTTTGGCTAGGATCCTTAAACCTAGGTAGACTAGGCAGACTAGTTCTGTGCTATTTTTGTCAGATGAATTTAAGGATGTAAATTTATATTAAAATGTAGAAATCTAGGCTAATCTTACTAATCTTTTTTTTTTCAAAAACCATGGAAAATTAGCCTATTTGCGAAATTTAACCCCTAATATTTTCCATGCCCAGTTTTAATGGTGAAGAGGTTTCAAATTTCTTCCGTTGAGTTCCAAAATATGCCTCCTAGGCAAGTTGGGTCAGGATTTCCTTTCAAAACTCTATCAAAGTTTAATTTCATGAATCGCGGGGAAGGGGAATCCCACTTCTCACACCTTTGATTCTCTTGGGATTTATTTTTTTCTGAATTGTGAAGGTTCTAGTCTCATCCTAATTGCCAAATTTTGAAAATCTCTCTTTCCTCACAGGTGGGTCTCTAGTCTTCTTCCTCCGAGGACGAGGAAGAAATTGTTTCCTTAATATTAAAGTGAATTCCTTGCCATATTTTTTCTAGGTTACAATGTTGGTTTTTGAACTTCCTTCTATTCCTTTCCTTCCACAGTAAAAAACTTGGGAACAACATCCAAATTCTTTTTAGGATTTGATTTAAAAAAGTCTTTGATCTTTAGTACTCAATAGTTTTGCTAATTTCATGGTTGATTCTCTCAAGGGTTCGAAAAAGAAAGGCTCTTCTATCCCAAAGAGAATATGCCATCATGCATGGGTTGAACAAGTGGTTCATTGTTTCAGCTTCTTGGGAGCACAATGAGTATATGGAAAGGACTTCATATCCCCTCCTAGTGATACTATCCCAGGTTAAGTCCCTCATGTTGATTACCAAGCATAAGAATGTCACTACTTTTGGCCTTTGGTGTGAATTCCAAACTTTTCTCCAAACTGGTGACTTGAAGTTTTTGAGGTTTCGTTGCATGCTGGTAAGATTATTTTTTACTGAAGTTTCCATGTCCTTTTTTTCCCTTGGTTTGGTATACAAAGTTTTTGGAGTAGAGTGAGCTCGAACTCCTAGGGGCAGTTCCCCTCCCATTCTACTGGTCATTTCATTAAATTATTCCAGGATCTTTCTAACGACTAGTTGTTGCTAGCATTCTCTTCCCAAAATTGGTGAACCTGCCTCCAACTTGCTCCCATCATCCTCTCTTGGATTTGTTGATATTTTCCCTGTTGACATGGTCAGGGTCCTTCTTAATGTTTTTTTTTTAAAACCACATAAATCATAACTTATCAAACCATTTGGCAATCAAACCATATTTGTAAAAAAACTATATCATTTATCTTAGGCCACATTTGATTGATTTCTTGTTACTACTTTTAAAATTTGGACACCACCATTCCATTTGTGTCACATGTGCATCATTGACAAAATTAACAATCAATTTATTATGAAAGAATATTTAGAGAAAAAAAAAATTTCATATCAATTAGAGGGAAGTTATAACACTAAAAAAATGGCAATGGAAAATATCTTAAAAAATAAATCGAAAAAATTCTACACATTAATATACAACATGATATACTGCCTCCATGTTGAAAGAAGTGAAAAAAATAATAGAAGTAAATTACTAAAAGCATTTTCTTGTCCCATATAAATTTACACGACTTCAATTTCAAATTCTTGGTTTTCCCAAGAGTAGTTACTACGAACTAATCATCCATATGTAGCCAATATACCTAGAAAATTGGGATGCATACTCGAAAATATTAAGAAAACCTATTACTTGTTCATGGAAAATGTTTATATTTAGGAAAAAAATATAAATGTATACATAACTATAATTATAAATCAAGCTACAATTTTTTTACTTTTAATGAAAAAATGAAAATTTTTAACCTAAATTTCTTCCAAAAAAATGAAATTTAGCCAAATTAGTGAAATTTCAAGGCTAGGTCAACAATGAAGAATTGGCTCATGAAGAGAGAAATCATGTCACAAAATGGGATTTCAACCCTAGAGGGGGAGGATAACAAATTTCCTCTCAGCCACTCAATTTACTTTTTTACGAAGAATCACAAAAGTTTACATGGGGAGTTTTGATGTCAATGTGATGTTTTTTTAATCTGAAGGATGTCCTAACTTGCAATAATGTGTGGTGTGGATGGAAAGTCCCATAACTCTTCTTTATGTGTCAATATATCAAGAAGGTATAGACCAATAAGAAAGGAAATAAATATCAAATCAATATAAGAGAAATATAAGAAAAATAAAATTCTTAATGATGATTTATATATCATTAAGTTGTATGGGATTGGTTGTCGAAGTAAGTAGCCATGATTTCCCCCAAATATGGAGGGGGGGATTCAATTAGAGTTAGGATTGAGATTACAAATATAGATAGACTGACTAATTCAATTTTTCAGTGTAATGTCTAGCATATAAATTGCTCCTCATAAGATCCTCTTTCTATATGTATGTTTTGGTAGTGTTTTAAAACATTATCGATATATAACTATTTTATAACTAGAAGATTTAACAAGCGATGTAAGTCATTAAAATATTTATGGTTAACTGAGAGTTTTGTTTATTTTACATGGGATAATAAGATAATGTAACTTCACATGTATTTAATCATCTGTTATCCATGTTATTTTGGGTTTATGTTTTTCTATTTCCTTGTTTCAATTACTGGGTGACAACTCCTAAGTGATGAGAACATAATTTGAATTAACAAATTATATGCTTTTTGTGCATACAAATTTTTGTCACTTCGTTTTGTTCTTAACTTTAGAATATTTAAATATTCATGTCACAAATCATCTTTTTCAGTTCCCCATTTATTCAACCATTTCAACTTTGTCACTTTCTAGTCATTATCTTTGCTTGGTGGGGTGATATGTTTGTGTCCTTATGCCTTATTTTGTTTAACATAATGTTTTTATGTCTAATGTTAACGTACCTATAAAAAAACCTTTCCTCTAGATATAACTCCACCTAACTTGTATACATTTAATTTGCATAGAATAGAAATACTTCATATTACACATTTCCCCACATAAGAGTTCTAGTTATAACTCTACTCAAATTGAAGGCTGAAGTTCTTGTAAGAATAAACTACCTCCAATATGTCACCATTAAATGTCATGGTTATATCCTTATCTCAAATACCTCTCTCCCTCTCTCCCTACTTTCCTTTTTTCCTTCATGTAATGCACTTCCAAGGAAATTAATTGAGTTCTTCCTCTCATTCCAATGATGGCATTTACGGTCAACCAGATTCTTCATTCATGAGGAAATATATTGAATACATCCTCTCATTCCAAGGATAGTATTCATGGTAAACTAGATTCTTCAAGGCTCAAGACTGGGTCAACAATGAACAATTGGCTCATGAAAAGAGAAAACATGTCACAAAATGGGATTTGAACTAAAGAGGGGGAGGAGAGGGTCATTTTGATTATGATTATGAGATATTGTGGATTTGATGATATGTTATTTTGTTGTAATTACATAGACATGTGTTATTGACTAGGTTCTCCTGAGTGTGTAGGACTCTAGACATTGAGGATGCAGAGGAATCGATGAAACCCGTTGGACTCTGGATCGAGTCACGGAGTGGACTGTAGGATTTGAATGTTTGTTGATGTGACATATGTACATATGATTAGATGTTATGTTGATTGATTATTATTGATGACATGATTTGTTGATGGATGGAGGCTGACAATATCTTGCCGACTAGACTCACATTTGGAGTAGAGGGGTCACAAATGACAACCGAAGACACTGAGGGAGAGGTGTGGAAACATCCCTGCCATAACCTAGTAGCACTCCTATCGTGGCTCAAACTGTAGGTTAACTATTACCTAGTTAGAGATGAGCCATGATGTAGTGAGGGTAGATTGTGACAGTCGCTCATGATGATTCGAAGGGGCATGCAATAGGGCAGTGTCCTTATTTGACGCAACCTGCCCCTCAGCGAGCAGCCTGCTCCCACCAGGACCTTCTTCAACCTCGGGCCCGAAGAGTCGATGCTCTTCAACTCCTCTCAGGATTTCTCCTACCCACAACCACACTCCTTCGCCGATCTCCCCTGGAGTATCGGGAAATCGAGACTCGCAAGTTCGCGAGTTCAACACTCACGGAATCGGCCTTTACTTTCCCAAACCCCGATGGTCAACGGTCAACAACTTCTATTCGGGAATTTTCCTATCGGGAAATCAGAGTATGCGATGTTATGAACCCTTGACAAAACAAAGTCCCGAACCCCGAACTCCGATATGATTCCACCTGTCCTCCACTCGCTCTGGAGGCCCCACTCAACTACGTCACCTCCTTCGCTCGTGCGATCGGGGATCGTGGGGTCGCAATTTCACCGATCACAACTTCCCTGCATTACAAAACCCCGAACCCAAATTCTCCGATTCCACCTGTCAACATCCCGTGGTGAGGCCTAATGCCTTGACACCTGTCCTCTACTCGGCTATCGGGATGTCACGATTCAGGAATTCGCACCTCCTGATGCACAAGGTCACAGACTTTGCAAAACTCCGAATCCCGACCCTTAGGGATCCTGCTCCACGTGTCCCCCTCTCCGATCAACGGCTCAGGTCGATTCGGGAAATTGTCGGTCGCGATTTCAAAGAGTTTGAACTCTTTCCTATGAGAAACGCCGAACGTCGAACCCCGATCCTAGGGATCTCACGCCACGTGTCCCTATTCTGATTGACGGCTCTGGTTGATTCGGGAAATCGCTGGTCGCGATTTCACAAGGTGTAGGGCTCTTACCTCGTTAATCCCCGAATGTTGAACCTCGAAGTCTGCTAGACTTTAGTTCTCCACACCTGTGCTCACGGGTTATCTCCCACGCAACTCCTCCTCGACTCGACGGTCTTCGGGATTTCAGGTTTCTCTTTGACAACTCTAAGTCGTCGATTCTCTTCCTCTTGAAGAGTTCCTCCACTTCACCACCTTTGTCCTGTATGAACTCCCCTGGAGTCTGTTCCCACAGCGACACAAAGGTATTCTTCTAGGCCTATTCCTGAGACGCTCGTAAGGAACTATCCCTCCTGAACTTTGTCCCTCTCTGGCTCCTCCAGAGACTTATCTCGTTCTTCCTGTGGTTGACTTCCCACAGCTCTCGAAGCGCTGAAGCCGTCTAGACCTGTGCAACCCTGCTAACACGGTCCAGTCCTCTCCCTCCCAGACTTGGCTCTGAGACTTCAATTTGACCTGCACTCACCTGCACGGTTCGAACAACCCAACATAACCCTGGGCCACAGAGAACAAAGTTCAACTGCTCAGGCTCCTCAACGCACTCTATGTGGAGGAATTCAACTGCACTCGATGCAGGAATCTCCTGGCCTAAGCAGAGAAACAATTGAAACTCATTCTCTTAGGTTTCAAACCTGATATGCAATCACATATGCAACATACAAAATATAAGCATACAAAGAAGCAAACATGCACAAGCATAATAGAAACAAGACACAGAGATCAAACACATCCATGAAACTGAATCAAAGCTCTTTCCTATTAATTCAATGTTTGTACATGGAGGTTCTTCACAAGTCCTCTGCTCTTCTCTTCTCCCTTCAGTATGCAAGAATGAATACAATGTACAAAGGAGGGTTTCTATTATTCCGTTTTCCCTCTCGAAAGAAGAAATGTCTAATCTACAGTTAATTCCTATCTAACAGCATTAAAATCCTTAAATGTCTCCCTATCTATAATATATTACAAGTGCGCCCGGCTTTGAATGCCTTCCTTCAAACGGCGGCGCAACGATCTTTTCCAAAGAAATTCAAAAATGTATGAGCTGGCATTGTCCAGCCGTTCTTTCCTCGCTCCATGCACTGGCTCGCTTGATCGAGATGTGGATGCTCCTGCATCATACTCTTCGGCTCAAAATATTTCATGGGCTCCTGCCCATGAGCTCCTGTACAGTCTGCCCATGTTTCAAAATCACCGCTTCTGTCTCCCAGCTGGCATCCTCCACTGGGTGATCTTTCCATTTCACCAGGTATTCAAAATATTGCTTTCTCCTGGTCTTCCTTCCAACTCTTTTATCCAGTATGCACTCCATCTGAGGTTTCTGTGCAACTAGCAATTGCTTCTGCCAATCTACCACTGGTTCCTTAGTTCCAGTGTCTGTTTCTTCAACCCTGTAGGGGTATAAATCCGAAATGTTGAAAATCAGAGATATCCCAATGTCGTTTGGCAACTCAAGCTCATATGCGTTCTCCCTGAATTTCTTCAGGATTTTGCATGGCCCAATTTTCTTCATCTTGAGCTTGTTGTATGTTCCTCTCGAGAACCTTTCCTTCTGCAAGTGCGCCAAAACCATGTCTCCAAATTCAAACTGAAGTTGTCTTTTTCTCTGATCGGCTCTGCCCTTGTATTCCTGATTTGTCTTCTGCAGTCGCTGCTTCACCTCTGCATGAAGTTCTCTCATCGCCTCGATGAACTCTTCAGCCCTCGCGCTGCTAGTCTCAGGCTGTTCTCGCTCCCTGAGCTCAGATACTCCTCTCGACTATGTTCCATACAAAATCTGGAATGGACTCTTACCTGTACTTTGATTCACAGAATCATTGTACGCAAACTCTGCCTGTGGTAGGATCTGATCCCAACTGGTGTGATGCTCAATCACCAGGCTTCTCAAGAGATCCTCCAAGCTTCTATTGACCACTTCAGTCTGTCCATCTGTCTGCGGATGATATGCTGAGATGAACGCCAAGTCAGTCCCCAGCTTTCTCCATAGCGTCCTCCAAAAATGACCGATGAACTTCATGTGTGAGATCGGAAGA
>CBVK0100184483.1:0-19713 GCA_900067695.1 Picea abies
CCACATGGCCCAATCATGGGCTGCCACGTGGCAGTGGGAAAATGCCCAATGACAACCTATGAACAAAAATTCAAAAATTCAAAAGATTTAGCGGGTCCGCCAAATCTTGCACCCAACCGATATCTATAAGCCTACTAAAGTTATAGAAATGACACATTTCAAATATATATACAAGTTACAATGGATATCCCAAAAGGGGAGGCCCGCGGGCTCGACCCCGGGACCTCCCCATACATTAACACCTTAACACATGCTCCTCTAACCACAATGGCAACAGATTCTGTTGTTTACAAAGCCCGCAAATAATATTTAAAAGTTGCATTCCTCCAGTGTTGGAGAAAGGGCGCACAAGGGTATGGATCGACACACATTTCGAGACAGATTCCTCAGCATTTATTGCAAGTTGTAGGGCATGGAAACCGAGACAGAGTTTCTCTTGGGCCTAGGAGTGCCAGAGTTGGATCGAAGCGTGGAGACAATCATTTTTGGGTAATTCGACGCCACGAATTCAGTGGTGTTCTATGTTTTATGATCTGAGCAAAACTTCTGCAGCTTGATTTCAAAATGAGGTATACTTATGTATTTTTCCAAATTCTTTTGCTAAATTAATAAAAAGGCCTACCCATTTGAGAGCAGGACTCGGAGACATATTCCACCAGGGACAAACTTCATTATCAAGTTTTTTGTGTTCAGATTTGATTTTTATGTCTCTTCATTATTGAGCTTTTCCTTCTTTAATGGTGTACTTTAATTTATGCTCATTTAATGCAATTCTTTATAAGTTGCTCAATGAAAAGATCCTGGATCAAAAGTCCTCGAAGGAAGCGAATTTTTTCTTCTTAGGGTTAAGCACTAGGAATGTGGAATTCAATGGCCCCAAAACTTTCCCACTCCTCTTAGATTCACATACTACCTTAAGGAGGTCTTCCTTAACTAGCTTGAAAAAACCTAAATAAAATTCTACTGATAATCCATCCAACCTAGGGATATTACCACACTTCATGGAGAAGAGAGTCACTTCAATCTCAGATTTGGAAATTTTCATGTCTAAAGAAGCGTTCATATCCTCATTAATAAACCTAGGAAAAATCCTGAGCACCTCAAGCAATTAGTGTATAGGACATCCAGTCGATTCCTTAAATAATGCATCGAATTGAGACCTAGTGGCCTCTGTTTTTCCTCAAAAGACTAAGCTAGACCCCCATATTGGTTGGAAATCTCCTAGATCGAGTTGCGATTTTTATGAAAGTTGGCATAGTTATGAAAAAAATTGGTATTGATGTCCCCTTCAGCAATCCAAACCGTGTGACTCTTTAACCTCCAGGTGGCCTCCTCCCTAGCCAATAGATCTTCCTATGGGAAAATAGAGACTTCAAAGATGAGGCCTCCTCATCAGAGAATATACCTGAGATGTTAGATTTGAAAAGAGAATCTAGCTTCATCTCCACTTCCTTAAGCGCAACCTAGGATCTTTTGTTAAATTCCATAACCCATTCTTTCATCACCTTTTTCACCTTAAGAATATTCTCATGGAATTGTTGCATGAAGGATGCTCTGGTATTGTCTTGGAGATGGGTCCAGGTAGAAAGGATGATCTTTCTATAATCTTCCTCTTGTAACTATATGTGGTTAACTTTGAGAGGTGTTGACGGTTTACAATCAAAAGGTTCCAACTTCAAGAAAATGGGAAGATGATCATAGCTTCCTTCAAAACCTATCCAAGACTTAAGGCACCAAAACCCTCCCACAAGGGATTCTGAAATCAAGAATCTATGTAGTCTTTTAGAGACTCCTTCCTCCCCTTTCCTTCCATTCCTCCACATTGACATTATTTTAGGCGGATCGAGATCGATAAGACGATCAGCATCCATAAGGTGAGAGAAAAACCCTTTCAGAGGGTCCTTGCAAGGATTTTCACCCCAAACTTCCCTAAGAGATAGAGTGAATTTGAGGTCACCTCCTATGATAATATTATTTCCAGGGAGCGATCCTAAGGAGGAAATATCTTCCCAGAAAGGCTTCTTATCAACGTAAGGTCCATATAGATTTATAATCTAGAAAGAAGATCTCAAGTCGCAAGTCTCCATATCTACCATAATTCTGAAATTTAGGATCGAAGAAGAATAGAGATTAAGTTTAGAATTCCATGTTGTTAGAAGACCCCCGGAGAGGCCAACCGAGTCTAGTGAGAAAGAAGACTAGTCTTTTAACCAAGGGGGGAGAGAATCAATGGCTTTAGAGCCTTCACACATTGTTTCTTGAAGCAAGTTAATATCATAATCAAATTACTTAACTAGATTCTTGAGGGCTAGAAGTTTGGAGGCACCCCCAACCCCATGAGCATTGAAAAGAAGAACAATCATGGCTTCACCTTAGAGAAAAATTTCCTTGCTTTAAGGGCCTGGATAATTGTAGCTTGTTTTATGCTCTAAATGTTTTTTTTGGCTTGAAGTTTAGCCAAAGAAAGATGTGATTTCCATACATCTTGGGATCCTGCCACCTTATCTAGCACTAAACCCTCACTGATTTCATCTTCGTTAGAAATTTGGAGGGATCTTAAAAGATAGTCGGAGAAATGAGAGGGACTTGAAAGATTAGAAGGTTTAGAAGATTTTGAGTCCTCAAAAGTACATACAGACTCTTTCCTAGGGACGGGATACATCACGGTATTGGGGGGACCAATGTGTGGAGGACAGTGGTTACCCTCATGCAACGTTCTCATATGACGATGTGATAGACAGTTCGAGATACTGACGGGGAGAAGAGGACTTGGCCAAGAGGGAGGGGAGGGAGATGTTTGGGGACCAAGAATAGGAGGAGAAACAACCTTGGAGGAATCCATAAGAACTGAAGGAAAGGGAGGAAAACCATTAGACTTACCCTAAGAAGATGCCTTCGAAGATGGAATCCGTAAATGGCCCTTGACCGTGAACTTCTTTTATAAAGGAGCTATCTTCATTGAGCTCTCCTCGAGCCTCTTAATCCTTTCACCCATAAGAGGGGGAGCCTCCTTAGGTTTCCAAACATTTTTGGGAATAAACCTTTTCCTTAATTTCGATGGACACTTATACACAGTGTACCTGATATAATGACATGCATAGCATCTGAAAGGTACTCACCAATAGTCGGTTTTCTATAACCATGAATTTGTTTTTATAACTAGATCGATTTCTTCCAGGAGACCCTCTTTCAATTCCACCTCTACCTATATGCAAACCCACATTCGATCCACTTGGTGTTCCAATCTTCCTCTAGCCCAATGAAGCTCCCTAGCTGATTACCAAGGAATTACAAAATCTCCTTATGCCAGAAAGATAAAGGAAGCCCTAGGAGGATGAATCAAAGGACCAAAGAGGAGATGGTTTGATGGCTTGGGTCAAAATGGAAAATCCATTCTTGAAAAGATAGGCATGTTGGGCCCCAACTCCAATCTTTCTCCATAATAGTTTGTAGGTCTTCCAACAAGTTAAATTTGAAACAAATCCACCCCTTGACTAAGACATGGAAAATGGGCCTGTAGCCCAAGACCAGAGTCCAAGTGTGTAATGTCCCTTTCCGAGTGAGAACTCCAGAGAGGAGGGCTTAGTAGTCTAAACATCCCCTTTAGACTATAGCCAGAAAGAAATAGAGGAAAATGTTCATTTAATGTCATTTCACTAGGGAAATGTTATAATTTGAAAATGGCATTAAGTGTCTATGTGGAAAAAGGTAATTAAGCGCTTAAGTTAATATTAAATCAGAAAACTTAAGAAAAGTGCTTAAGTGAAAAGTCAATGAAGAATTAGGGTTTCAGTGGATATAGGGAGAGGAAAAGTGACCTAATGGCTCTTTATTGATGATTTGAGAATTGAAACCAGAGCTCTAAGGAGAAACCCAGATTCAGGTGAATTTGAGGATACTTGTGAATTCCAGGAGGAAGACATCGAGGGATTGGATTCAATGTTGAGAGACAAACCCTATCCATTCTGGGAGACCACACAGGTTTTCCATTGCTTTCATTACATATCTATAGTCAGATTGAGTGTGGAGATCAAAGATCCATCTCCAACAGTCAGATTCCAGTGTGAGTTATGTTATCTCCTCAAATAACACAATCAATTTTGTTTATTTTAGGTGAAGGAGGTCATTAAAAAATACATTTTTAAATTTTTTGAGGCTCACTTTTACAATCTCTAAGTCTGTAATAAAGTTTGCAAAACATTTGATTTGGTTTTTCCTTCAAAAAACTCAAATCTCAGGTTTCGGTGGCTAAGCGCCTTTTCAAAAGGGCTTCTAAGCCACCGAAAGACTAGCTTTCGGTGGCTTAAATGCGAAATTTGGGGCTATCTTAGCCACCGAAAGCGTAGGAACTTGGAAATGGTTACAGCATTGTCAATCTTGGAACAGTGATTATGCTACAGATACAGGGGAACTTTTGTTGGAGGTTTCAACACACAGTACATGGTTCACGTGATGTTGAAAGCAATAATATTAGAACTAATCTTTGAATCCTCTATTTCAAAAACTGTTGCTCCTATTCAACTAGCATTTAAATCCAAAATATACCTTGGCCTGGCTTTGTCAAGATTGCAGTTGATATTCCTATCTTAACTTAACCATGTGTTTTAGATGCTCTAATTCCTTTTATGCTTGAAGGAACATGTGCCATATTTGGTACATTCAGTTGTGGTAAAACTATCATTACTCTTGCAAACAAAGGTATATCTCATCATAGTTGTTGCAGACAAGAAAGCATGATCAAAAGGTGTTGGATCAAATCAGGTGTTATTTGGTTTTGAAACAAATACATACTAAAGAGATACAACATTGATTTCTGCAACTTATTTGAAGCAGCCCTGAACTTAAATGAACAACCTTGAAAATCAAGAAGCTGAGAGGAAACATATTTTGCAATTTTGAAAGCTATTTTCAAAACAGAGCTTTCGATGGCTTACAGGCTAGAAATTTTGGCTCCTTAGCCACCGAAAGCGCAGAAAATTGCAGATTACTCTTCTTTTTGCTCAGATCGATTATTTTTTTATCCATATGACTCGAGGGTGGTTTCTAATGATAGAAATAATTAAAGGGATAGAGAACATCATCCCTTTTCATCTTTTGAGGTAGATGATGAGGCAAGAAGGCTAAGTGGTCTTTCTATTTTTGGGTAAAAATGCAAAGATTTTGGTCAAAAGGTCAAAATTTGACTTGGTCGAGTGTATTTAGGAGCATATGATCAAAGACATTATCAAATATCATCCATGATTATAGGTGGCACTTCATTTGACCAATAGAAATATTCTAGGGATCAATTCCTAAAATGTAGGAATATGACTAGAATTGGAAATATGGATTTTCCTGTTTTAGTCACCTTCTTCGAAGACAGATCTTGATCAGATCGAAGAGTATTTTTCAAAAATGAAGGAGTTTTTTCATAATAACAGGATGATATTCAATAACCTCTCTCATTTTCCCAATATCTATTTCGATTTGTGAAATATAGGTCAATCTTTGAGCACCATATTTCCATAAATTAAATACTTTGTTTTTCCTATTTTAGTCATTGTATTTGAGGACAGATTATGATGAGATGGAAGAGTATTTTTAGAAACTGAAGGAGGTATTTCATAAGAACGGGCTGATATTAAATAACCTCTCTCATTTTCCCAATATCTATTTGTATTTGGAGGATATACGTGAATCGTGGAGAAGCATATTTCCATAAATTTCTATCTTTTCCAGCCACCTCACAAATTCGAATTTGTGATAGATATATTCCACAAACTAAAGATAGAAGAAGTGGTTATTAGATCCATATTTTGAGGATCTCAAATAAGTTGTAAAGGATATATAAGCCTGTTGATTTCATATTGTAAGGAGGGAGGTTCAACTTTGAGTTCTTCTATGTTGCTACTGTAATAGAGACATTTTCTTAATATATCAAACTTGCAAACTTCTTTCATTGGTGTTATCAGACCTCTTCTTTCTTATTTGTTCTTACTTATGAGTTGAATGAAATTCTCTATCTCCATAGGTGACTGTCATCTCACCATCTAATTGTTAAGAAAAGGATCATAAGTGGTTATGCTAGTTTCTAGACCCATCATGCTTATTGTTTTATATATGCGTGATCTGGTTAAGTGATTAGTTTCTGTTCTATTTGATACACAACCTGTCTGATTTCATCTCTTGAGAGCCTTCTATTGTTTGATATCCCTAGACAGTCTTGAATACATAGTCCATTTAGTTAGATATTCATCTTGATCCAACCCCACACCCATTATTGAGTGAATCATTACAAGAACAATTAAGTTAACAGGCATCTCTGAGATACAACCTAGGAGAGTTTCTTGGAGTGATAACAAGTTTTTGAGGAGACATCAGAGGTATGGTGGGTCGCTCTTCCTAAGGAGGCCTAGCAAACCTAAACCCTCAGAACCCATTTGAGATCAGGGGAAGGTGCTTCATTTGATCCATCCAACACATTTTTCTAATCCTTCTAGCCATCAGGGTGTCGCATTAAGTCAGTGGAGTTGCAGCATGTTTGACAGACAGAGGAGAGATCATATATTCTCATATCTACTCATCCAGAGGACTAGCGAGCTAGATTCCTTCCAACCCATTGGAGAGGGAGGTAGGGCACTCTATTCGAGATATGTTCCATCGGATTCTAACAATGGAATCTACTTGGGAGACTCTTTCAATGTTAGCCAGTGTGAGGACATTCCCAATAGTTGGACAGATTACTTCCAACAGTGACAAAGAGATCCAGGAGCCTAGTAATAGTAGCTCCACCAAGGGTGAGTCTTTTAGGGAAGAAGGTAACTTCATTGGGACAAATCTCATCATATTCAGAGGAGTCTTTCTCGTGCATGCATCAGATTCGTCTTCTGACAACATATCCAACGCTACATGTAGCAATAAACCCACGCATGTCATAGATCGAGATTCCATGCCAATGATCTAGCGACGTATGTTAGTTCTAGGTATTTTTCCATGCTTTTACTAGTATTCCAGTATAGATCTAGTCATTTGAAGGTCTAACTGAAGATCATTTTGGTTATTTTTATATGCATGCAGTCTGTGTGTGAAGTTTTGTACATGCATGTCATTATTGTAATTGCTTGACTATTCAATATATCTTAAACAAGTTCTTCCCCCTGAAACCACATGAAAAATCACCATGCATGCTACATTCAAGTTATCAAACGTAGATAGAAACCTAAATAACCCATTCAACCACCCAAACAGTATCAGATCTGTGACAGACAGGGTCAGTAGAGAGTTAATATCCAGATCTACGGATTTGGGATATTACAATTGGTATCAAAGTTTTAGTCTTGCCAGACTGTGACTAAATTTTCCATGAGTTCAGCAAAGAACTCAGGGGGCCATGAGCATATAGGTGACGAATTCGTCACTTATAGCAGGCACAGAGAGAGGAGAGGACCAATATTAGATTATTCCCCCTTTCCTCATAGTTCAAAGGATGAGGAAGAGGCACAGCGGGAAGTAGAAAGAAGGGAAGAGCATGAGGCAGAGCTTGAGGTAGAGAGGAGGATGGGAGACATATATGAAAGGCCATAAGGTAGTGGCAAAGCACCCATGGACCAAGAAGTGGAATTCATGTAGGTTCTTAACAATTTGGTGATCAGTCAGTAGGCCATAACTCAGTCTTTGGCACAGATGGAAAATAGATTGGCTACAGGGAACATTCCAGGAGAAAATGTCCTCCATGCAGCACATGGGAACTCAGGGGCAGGTAGTATACACCATTCACCTACTCACATATATACATCATCGAGTAGGATTCCCAAGCCATTATTCCCTAGCTTTAAGAGGACACTTCTAGCAGCAACACAACAACCATTAGCACAGAGACTGGCCACACATGCAGAGGATATTGTTGATTATAGGAGAGAGTATGCAGCCCTAGAGCCAGAGTTCCATTATGACATGACTTTAGTAGAGTATTGTTGACTTAGGCTTAGGCTCTATCCTAGAGATCCTCAGAGGGGAGGACAACAACAGCAGTAGGGACATATCATGGAGTTCATTCGAAAAGTAGGGAAACTCACTATACCCTCTTTTGATGGATCATCCACATGTACTGCTAGAGATTGGGTACATAAATTCAACATGTACTACAAGTTCAACCAGATGATAGAAACTGAAGCCATCAATTATGCTACTTTGCATTTGGAGGGAGAGGCCCAGGAGTGGTGGCACCATGGATTGGTGACGTTGGGTAAAAGTCACATCACCTCATACAGGGATTTGATGGAGAGACTTATGGACATGTTTGGTAGGAGGGATCCAGATATCCACTTCAGGGAATTAGCCCAGTTGAGACAAACTAGTACACCTGATGCATTTATCACAGAGTTTCAGAGAATAGTCATGACAATGATAGAAATTTTAGAGCCTGGACTGATCATGCTTTTCACAAAGTGTCTCAAAGAACCCCTGAGAGGATGGGTGAATTCCAACAGACCTCACACACTACAAGATTCCATCCTACGCACTAGAGATCTAGCAGACTCAGTGCCAAAACCCAAAAGTTTTTCCAAACCCTTTGTGCCACATAAGGAGTCAGATAGGAAACCATTCAAGAGAGAGTGGGAGGGCAAGGAGAAGTTGGATGATGATATGAGGCATGAGATTATGAGGAATAGGTTATGCTTCAACTACAAAGAGCCATGGGTCCCCGACCACGGGTGCATGGGAAAGGGAAAAATCCACTACATTGAGGTTGCAGCAGATAGTGATGAGGAGGAACAGGGAAGTCAAGCACAGGATCGTGAGTCCACTAGCTCAAAGGAGGAGCCATTTCATGAGGAGGAGCAACATCCAAGGAGACCACCGACACCAGTAGGGGCACAACCATCGATAGAGACACGACCTCATGAGAAGGCTAAGAGACGAGCACCAATGAAGGGAGGAATCATAGCAACCCTTTATGGAGTCCTTGGGTATGACACACTCAGTATCAGAGGGACTATTCAGGGACAATGAACCATTTCCTTGATAGATGGTGGGGCAACCCACAAATTCATTGATGATGCACTGGTAGCTAGGAGAGAACTGCAAAACGAGGAGTTTGAGGGTTTTTATGTTGCAGTAGTTGATGGTCACATGGTGGAGTGTTTGGATCGAGTTCCAAACTTAGAGGTACATATGGGAAACTACAAAGTGAAGGATACATTCTATGTGGTTGACCTTTCTGACACATATGTGGTATTGGGAGTCTAATTGTTCATCACCTTGGGAAATATTTCTACCAATTACCAAACACTTGAGATGGGATTCAAAGACACTTAGGGGAAGAAGATTGTACAGAGGGGTATGTTGACAGGGGCACCCAGGAAATTGCAACAAAGAGGATGGAGAGGATCTTCAGACATGGGGGAGTAGCATATGCAACAGAGTGTGTGATCACCACACAGAGGGATTCAAACATTTGCCAACTGTAATGTCCCCAAGGCCGAGCCCTGTTGTAAATCATGTATATGAAGTATAAAGCTTGTTTATGAACTGTAATTCAAGTTTATAAGGCTGGTGAGCCAAGTTATATAAGCTAGTGGGCTTATGTGTTATTAGGCCAAGGAGCCTAAGTGTTGAAGGCTAGGAGCCTGATTTTTGTACATGTAATTATGCACAGTATTAATACAAAACACTTTGTGTGTGGACTGACCACAATGAATGAGTGATGGCGGACTAAGCTTCCCCAAAACCTGGGTAAGTGATTGGGGGCTGGAAGGTTGGAAAGAGAGGCTAAGTGTGGAGCCTAGGGGCTTAAGTCCTTGGGAATAATATTTTAATATTATCCCAAAAGCCATGTGAAATCTATGTTTTGTCCTAAGTTCCTGGGGAGGGATGCATGCATATTCATGGGCGACATGTGTCGACCCAGGGATATGTGATTTAACCCAGGAAATGAGCCATGTTGGGGGTTCTCCTTCCATTTCCGTCAACTGTTGCATAGGAGTGGGGTGAGCATTTCTCCAACCATCACCTGAATCTGGGGTTCGACCTTCCAATTCCTCCATCCTCCATCTATACGCATTTGGCCTCTGTGATTGAACCTATGTACACCTTACACATCTCTGAAACTAGAGAGAGTCGCGCTATGCTTTAGCACTGATCGTTTCCGTTTCGGGTGTCCATACCCATTTTCCCAATTGACTATTGTGGCCACGCAGTGCTAGACTACGTGTGGCTTGTTGGCCAGTGTGAGGGAGGTGATTTTTGTTGAAGAGGCAAGTTACCCAGTCTTTGAGCAACTCTCTCCAGGTGAGAGAGTGTACGGAGGAAGTGAGAACTCCTGGAAGGAGTCCTGTAGCTACCACAGAACTCGAAGACTTTTGGTCTGGTCTATTGTTGAAGCCCAAGGGAAGGGAGGTTAGCAACCGATGGACTATCTTGGTGACAGTGAAGGTGTATGCTCCTAGGGTGGGACAGACATGTGGGGAATGAGAGTCTATGGGTAGTGGGCATAAGTGGATCCTGGGAGAGAATCCTTCTCCTATGACTGTGTGTCTTCATGTATTCCCTGCTTAGCCTAGAAATCCCTACTCGGTGGAGCTTAGTCCCAGCTCGGAGGTGACCTACTACTGAGAGTGATGAGCGGCACGGTCTAAGGCTGGGAGGTTTATGGGAGGTCTACACACAGTTGGTGAATTACATCCATTCTAAAAGATAAGTATATACATGCATATAATTTCAATTAAATATGCATGTCTGTGATTCTAGCAATGTTTACATGTATTCTGTTGTATTTGTGAATTATTGTTAATGCTGTGGATTATGTATGCTAACGGTATTAATGTGCTTACACTGTGTTTAATTGTAATTAAGCAATTGTATTTCGTAAGAATGCATAATATGTTACAGTAGTGGTTTTCTGCATAGTAATGTTGGCCTAAACATGGGGTTGATGGTCAAGAACATTACAGTATGGTATCAGAGCCTAGTTTCAACGCTGAGCCTGGATGGGCCGGATAAGTGGTCTTTGGACCAAATTTTTGAGAAGAAATTATGTCTAGAGGACTAATTTCATACCTCAGAATGTTTTTGAGTGTCAACGGACTACTTGACCATGTTACAAAGCTCACGAGGTGTGGCGGTATTATAAAACTGCAGTCGGTGTGGTATATGGCCACAGAGAGAGAGAGAACTCCACACCAGAAGTGTTGGAGCCATAGAATCTGTTCGAGAGGAAAGGAGAATCCTCACAACTGTTAATCTAAGAGAGATCTAGACCGTTAATTGTCCAGGAAGAAATTGACATTTTGGGAATAGGGAGGACGAAAGTGGAAAATCTTTCGACTTCGGGACACACGAAATCCCAATACGCGAAATGCCAATGAGATCTGAGTCGTCAAATCATGGGGAATCAGGATCGTTGGATCAAGTAGATGAAAGTTCAGAAGGAGGGTACCAAGTCATTGGCCATAAGTCCTTGAGAAGTAGAGTTGGACGGTCAAAATTCTCTGTGGAGAACTCACGAAATCGTGAGGACTGTAAGATAGCCAGAAGTTGCAAGGTGGTTAGTAGATGGAGAAAATCCCCACCCTAGGATCCAGAATAAACATGGGTCATTGATCGTGGTTGGTTTGATCCATTGGATCATTTCATGAATTCAGGGATCGTGAACTTGGAGCGCAGGCCAAATTCTTGGTCACTCCAAGTCCCGAATCGTGAAAGAGATTAACAAGGGTAGAATCGGATGGTGGAGCGCTTCCAAGAAGAAGTGTCGAAATCCTGTGAGCCGTTGGATCCAGCCAACTAGCAAGGAAGTTAGGGCTGAAGAGTTTTGACAGGTGTAAGCTTAGGAGAGATCTGGACCGTCAGATCGGGGGAGGCTCACATCCATTGATCTCATACATGAATTCCCATATCGGAATTCGGGGATTGAAGTGACAAGAGATTTGGAGTCACTGCATCGTGAACTCCCAGTTCACGAAACTCCGAAAAGATCTTGACCGTTAGATCCAAATCATCAAGGATTGTTGGATCTTGTACAAGAACTCATATATTAGAATTCAGGGATTGAAGTGACAACAGATTTGGAGTTGTTGCATCGTGAACTCCCGGTTCATGAAACTCCAAAAAGATTTGGACCGTTGGATCCAAATCATCGAGGATCGTTGGATCTCGTACAAGAACTCGTGTATCGGAGTTCAGGGAATGGAGTGACCAGTGGTTTGGGTCACTGCATTTCAAACTCTCGGTTACCGAAACCTCGAAACCCGAAGTTTCGAAGTCCCGAAATCTTCGAAGATGGAAGAACCATAGCAGATTTTTTAACAGTTGGATGTTGGGTAAACGTGGACCGTCGATCCACCCGATTTACGTGAATTTGGTAAATCGAAACTCTGGGAGATAGATGTGTGTACCTTAAACTCTTCAAAGGTCGAAAGCCCGAGTAACACCTAGTAGTCTAGAATTTTCTCATGACCTTTGGTTATGAGACTAGGGGCTAAGAAAGAGGGAGCTATCACCCGAAAATTACAGAGCCGAGCAGAACTCGAAAAATTTGTGAAGTCGAAGAATTTTCTTAAATCAGAATGGTTTTGAATGTGTGGAATTTGCTAAGAATGATGACCTGACAAATCCCTATTGTCTGCACGTGTGTTTGCAGAAGCTTAGCCAGTGCCAGAACCGAATAGGGTTGTCGTTGAGAGCAGAGAATGAAGAGGTGCGGATTGCCTCCAATTCAGAGAATGAATGAGAAGGAAGGAATGTCAACTTGGGAGTCGAAGGATCAAACTCTAATGGGCAAGGAAAAGATATGGATAAGGAAGGACATATGATGAAAATCATTGAAAGATTGCAGAAAGATGCCCAGGCTCACCGAGATGATAGCCAAACGCTCATGAAAGTCAGGGATAAGTAGGGTGAATTCAACTTAAGGATGTTGAAGAGTCTGGAAAGAATAGAAAATAAATTGGAAAAGGAGAGTGACTCAAGTAAGATAGAGAGTCGTAGGACCCCTGAGAGGAAAAGAAGATCAAGGAGTGTCAGCAGACATCGTCGTCGCTCCCCAAAGCATTCCAGTAGGGAAGCACACAGTAGTTCAATCCCATCTCCTACCAGAAAGCACGGGAGATCTGGGATGGATGAATTAAAATGGGAAATGAACAAGATCAAGCCTCCAATGTTCGATGGAGAACATAAGAAGGAGTAAGATGCCGAAACTTGGTTGCTTGGTATGAGGAAATATTTTCAACTGCAGAATTATTCCTCTCATGCAGAGGGCATGATTGCCATGTATCAATTGAAGGGAAAGGCATCCATGTGGTGGGATCAACTTGTGTAGGTGCAGCACATCAGGGAAAGGGACATCACATGGAAAGAATTCAAGAGGTATTTCAAGAGGAAATACTTAACTAAAAGATATTATGACATAAATATGAAAGAGTTCTTTGAACTCAAGTTGGACAACCAGACCATTGATGAGTATGAAAAAAAAAAATTGGAATTACTAAAGTATGTTTCATTCATCAAAGATGAGTCTGTCAAGATTCAGAGGTACCTAAGCGGATTACGCCTCCTATTGGGGATAAGATTCAGTATGATGACCCAAAGACTATGGAAGAAACGATAAGAAGAGCGAAGTGCTTATTTGAACAACAAAGAGAAAACCCTACCTTTCGGAAGGCTTGGGATGACCAGAAAAAGTTCAAGAAAGAACAGAGGCAGAAGGGAAATAAACCACCCTTTTTCAGAAACAGTCGTCAAGGACAACCGTCTCTTAGAGAGCCCAGGAAGGTTGAAGTGGGTGGGAAAATTTCAAGGCCACCACCTATGGAATGTTAGGGTTTTAAATAAAACCATAGGTACAGGGATTGCCCCCACAGAAATGATAAAGTAAGAGTTCTCCACAATGTTCAGCAGGATGAAACAGTGGAGGACATGGGTAGTAGAATTCCAAGGATCTACGCAACCTTGGACAACAAGCAAGCTGAGTATCATTCGCACATGATTGAAGTAGAAGGTATGATAAAAAACCAACCATTTACTATTTTAGTTGATTCAGGGGCTAGCCGTAGTTATATAGACCCTAGAGTGGTAGAAAATTTGCATTTGATAAGAAGCAAACATGAAAAGTCTTGGTTAGTGCAACTAGCTACAGGAACCAAGAGGAAAGTCACGGAGTTAGTCAAGTCTTGTCATGTAGACATGAATGTACTGAGCGCGAAGGTCGATTTGAACATTTTGTTGTTAGGCTCTTATGACTGTCTAATTGGGATGGACTAGTTGGACCAACACCATGCCATCTTGGACTGTTGGAACAAGGCATTCACTTGCTTAGATGAAGAAGGGAATCAGAGAGCCATCCAAGGAATTCCTAGAGTTGTTACTGTTAGAGAAATCTTAGCAATGCAGTTGAAGAAGTGCTACAGAAAAGGCTATCAATTATTTGCAGCCCATGTGGGGGAAACGCCTAAGGATGAGGTGTCAAGTATTGAGGATCATGAGGTACTTAAAGAGTTCAAAGATGTATTCCAAGAAGTACCTAGACTACCTCCGAAAAGGGATATCGATTTCTCTATGAACTTGATGCCTGCAGCAGCTCCAGAGTTAAAGGCTCTGTACAGGATGAGTGCGCCAGAACTGAAAGAGTTGCAGATGCAGCTTGAAGAACTTCTGAAGAAGGGGTATATACGCCCAAGCGTGTCACCTTGGGGTGCCCTGGTCCTATTCATAAAGAAGAAGGATGGAATGCTGAGATTGTGCATCGATTTCAGGCAATTGAACAAAGTAACGGTGAAGAACAAGTATCCTCTGTCGAGGATTGATGATCTCTTCGATCAGTTGAAGGATGCAAATATTTTTTCGAAAATAGATCTAAGATCGGGATATCACCAAGTAAGAATAAAATATGAAGACATCAACAAGACCGCCTTTAGAACAAGGTATGGTCATTACGAGTTCACAGTGGTGCCATTTGGATTGTCAAATGCACCCATTGTTTTTATGAGCTTGATGAATGGAGTATTCAGGGACTATCTAGACAAGTTTGTCATCGTCTTCTTGGATGACATTCTGGTGTATTCCAGGACCAAAGAAGAACATGAACAACATCTGAGGATGGTGTTGCAAGTTCTAAGAGAGCACCAACTGTATGCCAAGTTGAGCAAGTGCTTGTTTTATCAGGAGCGGATCCATTACTTGGGACATATTATCTCGAAGGATGGGATAGCAGTAGACCCTGAGAAGATTGAAGCCATTAGAGAATGGTCAGCGCCAAGGAATGTAATGGAATTTAGATCCTTCATGGGATTGGATGGTTATTACAGAAGGTTCATCGCAGGGTTTTCCAAGATAGCTCACCCTATCACTTCCTTGCAAAGAAAGGGCAAGCAGTTTCACTGGACAGAGGGATGTGAGGAAAGTTTCCAGTGATTGAAGCATCTTTTAACCAGTGCTCCAATCCTAAGGATTGCAGATCCAAATGCAAATTTCATAGTATGCACTGATGCATGCAAAGAAGGACTGGGAGGGGTCCTCAGTCAGAATAGATTTGTAATCTGTTATGAGTCAGGGAAAGTAAAAGAGCATGAGAAGAACTATGCAACCCATGACTTGGAGTTGGCAGCCATAGTTCATGCTCTAAAGAAATGGAGGCATTACCTCATGGGAAGGAGGTTTAAACTCAGTACATACCATAGCGGTTTGAAATATTTGTTTGATCATCCAACCTTAAATGCTAGACAAAGTAGGTGGCTGGAATTTTTGTGTGAGTACGACTTTGAGATCAAGCATATCAAAGGAAAGGAGAATAAAGTGGTTGATGGGAGAATAAAGTGGTTGATGCACTCAGTAGGAGGGTGCATGAATTACATGCTACAACCATTAGCATGTATTGGATTGATATTAAAAGAAAAATTCTGGAGGCTGCAAATGCAGATCTGCAGTACAGAGAATTGGTAGCCAAGCTACAGTAGGGTAAGATGCCATAGAAGATGGAAATTTATAAATTGGAAACAGATGGAATACTGTTGTACAAAAACATAATTTTTGTACCCAATGTCTAGTGCTTGAAACAGATGATTTTGTGGGAGATGCATAATGTGCCTTATGTAGGGCACCCTGGATATCAGAAAATAGTAGCAGCGGTCAAGAGCCATTACTTTTGGTCGGGTATGAAGAGAGATATCGTTGAATACATCGCTAGATGTATGGAGTGCCAGACAATTAAAGATGAGCATAGGCACCCAACAGGGTTGTTGCAACCTTTACCCATTCCTGAGTGGAAGTGGGAAGTAGTAACGATGGATTTTATTACAGGATTGCCCCGAATAGGCAAGTTGCATGATTCAATCATGGTGGTGGTGGACAAGCTTACAAAAGCTGCCCATTTTATTCCACCTAAAACTACTCACAAGGCAACAGATGTTGTTGATATTTTCATAAAGGAAGTGGCATGATTGCACGGAATTCCTAAAATGATTGTATCCAACAAAGACCCTAAATTCACCTCGAATTTCTGGAAAGGATTGTTCAAAGGATGTGGAACGAATCTGAACTTTAGTATAGCTTATCATCCTGAGTCTGATGGACAGACAAAGAGGGTGAACAGAGTAATAGAAGACATACTGAGAATGTATGTGATGGACAAACCATCAAGATGGGAAGACTACCTACACTTGGTAGAATTTGCCTACAACAATGGATATCATGCATCGTTGAAGATGAGCCCATTTGAAGCACTTTATGCAAGAAAGTGCAAAACTCCAGTGAGTTGGGATAATCTAGCTGATAGAACAGTAGTTGGTCCAAAGTTGCTCAAGGAGATGGAAGACCAAATGATAAAAATTAAGCAGAATTTGAAAGTTGCCCAGGACAGGAAGAAAATTTATGCTGATAAGAACAGAACCCACAAAGAGTTCAAAGTGGGTGATCACATTTTCCTGAAAGTGAAAGCTAACAGGAGTTCCCTGAAGCTAGGAAGTTGCGCCAAGTTGGCAGCCAGATTTTGTGGGCCATTTGAAATCCTGGAAAGGATTNNAGTTGGCAGCCAGATTTTGTGGGCCATTTGAAATCCTGGAAAGGATTGGGTCAGTTGCATATATGCTTGCATTACCTGCATCCATGACTATACATAATGTGTTTCATGTTTCACTTCTTAAAAAGTATATGCCTGATGCTAATCATGTAATTGATTGAAATGTGATCCAGGTGGAGCAAGAAGGTGTCCTGCAAGTGCATCATGTGCGCATATTGGATAGGAAAAACAAACAACTTCGAAATCGAGCCATAGGGCTTGTAAAGGTCCAGTGGACCTGGTACGGTCCTGAGGACATGACACGAGAACATGAAGATGTTATGTGGGTAGAGTACCCGCATCTTTTTGAAAATTTTGAAAATCTTGCAGATACAGTGTAAAGTTGCACTGAGGACAGTGCAAAAATAAGGGGAGAGGAATTGTAATGTCCCTAAGGCCGAGACCTATTGTAAATCATGTCTATGAAGTATAAAGCTTGTTCGACCTTCTAATTCCTCCATCCTCCATCTGTACACATTTGGCCTCTGTGATTGAACCTCTGCACACCTTACGCATCTCTAAAACTAGAGAGAGTCGCGCTATGCTTTAGCGCTGATCGTTTCTGTTTCGGGTGTCCATACCCATTTTCCCAATCGATTGTTGTGGCCACACAGTGTTGGACTGTGTGTGGCTTGTTGACCAATGTGAGGGAGGTGATTTTTGTTGAAGAGGCAAGTTACCCAGTCTGTGAGCAACTCTCTCCAGGTAAGAGAGTGCGCAAGGGAAGTGAGAACTCCTAGAAGGAGTCCTATAGCTGCCACAGAGCTTAGATACTTCTGGTCTAGTCTGTTGCTAAAGCCCAAGGGAAGGAAGGTTAGCAGTCGTTAGATTGTCTTGGTGACAGTGAAGGTGTATACTCCTGGGGTGGGACAGACATGTGGGGAATGAGAGTCTATGGGAAGTGGGCATAAGTGGCTCCTGGGAGAGAATCCTTCTCCTATGACTGTGTGTCTTCCTGTATTCCCTGCCTAGCCTAGGAATCCCTACCTGGTGGAGCTTAGTCCCAGCTCAGGGGTGACCTACCGTTGAGAGTTATGGGCAGTGCGGTGTAAGGCTAGGAGTTTCGTGGGAGGTCTACATGCAGTTGGTGAATTACATCCAGTCTAAAAGATAAGTATATATATGCGTATAATTTCAATTAAATATGCATGTATGTGATTCTAGCAATGTTTACATGTATTCTGTTGTATTCGTGAATTATTGTTAATGTCGTGGATTATGTATGCTAACGGTATTAATATGCTTACACTGTGTTTAACTGTAATTAAGCAATTGTATTTCATAAGAATGCATAATATGTTACAGTAGTGTTTTTCCATGTAGTAATGTTGGCCCGACTATGGGGTTGATGGTCGGGAACGTTACAGCAGTATCATGTAGAGATCAATGATTTTTTTAGTCGGCATGAGCAAGTTTTTGGTCTGATGTCGCTAGGGAGACCCCCAGATAGAGGGTTTGAGCACACCATCAAGATGGAGATATCAGGAGATTGGAAATCACACTTGTTAGTAGAGTATTTCAAGAAGAAGTTCACATGTGAGTTATTGAACGGACATGTACAAGACGATAGGTAAAGATTCATATATGAGGTCATCTTTTATAAAGACCGAGTCTACCTTGTGCCCAGATCTAGTCTAAAAAAGAAGATCTTGGCAGAAGTACATGACTCACCTTTAGCAGGTCATCAAGGCTTCTTCAAGACATACAGGCAGGTTAGGGAGAGATTATATTGGAAGGGTTTCAAGAAGGATGTGATGAGACGTATCAACAAGTGTGTGACTTGTCAACAGAACAAGTTAGAGCAGACCCTCCTAGCAGGGTTGCTTCAACCACTCCCTATTTCGGAGCAGAAATGAGAAAGTATATCCATGGACTTCATTACAGGCCTACCTAAGGCTTAGGGTAAGGACTGCATATTTGTAGTGGTCGACAGATTAACCAAATTTTTGCACCTTTTGTGATTCCTATAGACTACAATGCAGTGCAGGTGGCATAGTTGCTCTTCAGAGAGATCTTCAGACTTCACGAGTTGCCACATAGTATATTCATTGATAGAGACAGTCAGTTCATGAACACATTTCGGAAGGATTTATTTAGATTGGTTGGTACAGAGTTGACACCCAACACCAGTTACCACCCCGAGACTGATGGGAAGACTGAGATAGTCAACAAGTGGATAAATCAATACTTGAGGAACTATTTGAACAGACAACAGAAAATGTAGGTAAGGTGGTCACATCTTGGAGAGCATTGTTATAACACTAACTTCCACATGTCCATAGGTATGACCCCATTCAAATAATTATATGGATATGATGCTCCCACTTTGATACAGGTGGATGAAATGAAGGTTAAAAAATGAGAACTAACAAAAGACTCGACTCGACATCTACGAGATCTGGTGAAAGAATCAACTTGAAGGGAGAGGTGATTGTTTCATTTTTTAATGAGCTTGACATAGGAAAAGAACTATGCTCAAGGTTCCAGGTTCGATCCCTAGATTTCTGTTTCATTTTTTAACGAGCTTGCCACAGAGAGGAAAACTATGCTCATGGTGCCCCCAGCATGAAAGCTAGCGGCCTCTGTTTCATTTTTTAACAAGCTTGCCACAGAGAAGAGAAACTATGCTCGTGACATGGCCCCAGCATGAAAGCTAGTGGCTTATGTTTCATTTTTTAACGAGC
>CBVK0100184484.1:0-19707 GCA_900067695.1 Picea abies
TGTAAATGGTAGGTGGCAATCTTGGCTTCCAGGTTTGATGAATAGTTATGCAATTGAAAATACTTCTTGAGTCCAAACAAGCATGCTTCGGCATCATCTTCCCTTTCTTTTTCACCAACGAAGGAGGGTGGCTTAAGATTCTTTAGCTCTCCTTGCAAACTGTCCACTTCCTACCTCCTTCTCTAGTGCCTAACAAGAGACACTTTTGGACTGCTTATGGAATCTTTTAATGCATAAAAATTTCCTTTTTAGTAAGGAGGTGAGTGGTCTCTATTATTTTTGTTGGCACTTATCTAATAACCAGCTCTTCCACGATCCTCTCTTCTTTCACGAAACATGCCTTCTTCCTCTTGTTTTGAGTTTGATCCCTTATTCGTTTGCCTCTACAACTGATTTAAGCTCTGCAACACTCGAGTATTTATCTGAATTTTCTCTCTCACCAGTCTCTCATTTTATTCTTTTTAGCTCTTCACTTATATTTGCATGCTTCTTACAGTTTCTATTAATGTTTCCTTCTCTCCTCTTTCCTTGCATCCATTGGACTCTGTCTCTACACTACCAACTCTGGTATTCTGGCCTTCGACCTCTCTTTCATGGATGGAGGTTTTCTCACCTTCTCTCATCTCTCAAATCTTGATTTCGAGCTTATATGTTTAATCTCTCAATTCTGCAAAATGTGCAAGTGACCATTTTGTTAGAATTATGCATATGATTGCAAGTGACCATTTTGTTAGAATTATGCATATGATAAACAAAATTTGTCAACAATGCTACAGGTCCTTTTTCTTCTGAATTCATTAAGAACATATATGTATCAATCTACACCATATAACACTTCCATGCTATCCCTTATCCGATACAAAATTTAACTCTGCGCAGGCACTCCCTTCAAACCACTTCCCCAGGTGACCACGGCTTGAAACCATGACCAAATCCTTCCTAGTGCTTTTTGTGTTAAAAATTACTATATCAGAGATCATGTGGTTGAAAATTGATCGAGGGATGAGATCGACGGTCAAAAATAGTTGTGCGCTGACAATGTGTTGTCTCTTTATTGGAGAGCTTTGTCCCCGCAATCTGAAAAGTGCTCACCCAAATATCCTTTAAATTGCGGTCGTTGATCCCTTATCCCGGCGAGATCAACGGTGCTAGAAAATAACAGGCTGCGAACTAGAACTTCTACTAATTTTTACTCCTCTCCCCGGAATGGTCCCGCACCTTCTATTTTCCATTCATGGATCGATGGCTATCTGTGGGTCCTTCTTCCTTAGCACCCTATTCCAATCTCACACTGACAGGCACTAGCTTCTTCCTCACCTGTAACCTTAGGTTGTGACCCATGGCTTACCCTCCTAGCGCTTTGCAGCTTCGAAACCATAATCCAGGACCAGATCAAGGATCCTCGTCCTCATTCACGATCAACGATCGAGATCCACTTTGGGACTCTGCGCTTCAGGAGTTCGACACTTTCAACCTCGTCTTTCCCTTAGAGTATTTTGTACCTTAAGTTCTAGATCAGGTGCCACACGTTCACCTCAAATCAACGACTCTAGTCCACTTCGGGACTTCAGCCTTCGGAAGTCTCAACTTCCCCCACTTGCTTCCTCCCGAAACGCTTCCACCTGAAGTTCACTATCTTTCAACATGTGTCCTCCCTCAGATCGATAACTATGAATTGATTTGGGTCTTCAGGCTTTGGGATTTTCAAACTCTTCGCCTTCAATTTCTCCCAGAGGGCTTTCACCCAAATTCGATGATCCATCAATGCGTGTCTCTCATGGATCAATGGTTGTGAATCGCTTTGGCTCTTTAGGCTTCGGGAGTTTCAAACTCTCCACCTTCACTTTCTCTTGGAGTTATTTCACCCAAAGTCGATGATATGTCGACACGCGTCTCTCACAGATCAATGGCTGTGAATCACTTCGGCTCTTCGGGATTCAAAAATTTGGGCTTCGTGAGTTTTCCATACTAGCACACTCCAATTCTCCTGAACTCCAAATTCCCAAACTAGCCAATCTGTCGACATGTGTCTCCCTTATCGGATGGTCTGTATCAACTGTGGACTTCAAGAGTTTTATCTTTTTGCATTTGTCTTTCTTCCGAAGTGGTTATTCGCCAGAGTGTAGGAACTCCTACCACATGTCCACTTTGATCAACGGTCTAGATCTACTTTGGCTCTTCGGATCTTTGAGCTTTAGGAGTCCTTTACTCACTCAACTTCTTCTTGCTTCTTCCCGGAGTACGAGATCGCCTGAAACGTGTCCCCTTCTTGAATATCAATGGCCATGAGTGATTGCGGAGACTCAACTCACTCACTCTTTAATTTCCTTGTTGATCTACACAAAGTGAAGATGTTCATCCGTAGTGGGATTGATATCCACCGTTGGTTTATTGATCTAGCAAGATCAATTATCCTAAGTGATTGCAGGATCATAGCTTGCAAAAAAATTAATTTTCTTTGTAGTCCCCACAATGCCTCCCCACCGTCGATTTCTCTCCAATGAAATCTTACGGTTGTGACTTAACCCTTGCTTCACCTTCATCAGACAACCCTTTTTCACCTGCCCTCCGATCCAATGATCCCAAATCTCTCTTGATCCCATGGTGGTGATCTCTCCCGAATTCGAAAGGGACGGTCACGATCCTTCGAACCCTTACAAAGGATATTTGATGTTCTAGCTCCTGCATAGTTTCTGCAATGTCATTCCTCCTGATATTTTCAACTTCATGGTCAAAATTCGATCTCAACCATGAGACTCTGACCAACAGACCCGTCCCATACTAGCCCGATGTTTCAACAAAAATCTCTAATAACAATCTGTAATACACCCTACCACCCATAGGTCGGGGTATGCTACCTTCAAGCTGACACTTGGACTTCTTTCTCTTACCGATACCTTTTTAAATTAATAAGGACGCATAAAAGAAAAGATCTAACGACATGCACATCAATAACAAATAAGCATGCATATTCTAAATATTCAATTAAACGATAAATAAATACACAAAATAATACATTCATATACATAGATCACTTATCTTTATAAAAGAAAACACCAACTGGCTGCAAACTAAGGAATTTCCACCCAACCATAGACATTACTGCTCCAAATCTCAATGACAGTGTCACCCTTGAGTCAGGGCTATGAATCCACAAGGATGGTTCCAAAGTGTTACTTGGCTTCCTAAACCAGTCAGCAATCAAGCTCTCACAGGATTTCCCAACACTCACAATAATCCAAGTACCCAACTCTTTTCTACCCAGCTTGAACCACCCAAGAGAATGGACCTCCACCTTTCTCTGCCACCCAGTCCCTTAGGCAGTCCTTCTCCTTCCAGGGCTCCAGCGCAACTGGTCCAGAATCTCCATGTTGGAACTCTTAGGACTCGCAGTTGTGAACAAAGATGGACACAGGCCAATGCACCTCAGATGTACAGGCCTTAAGTCATGGTTGGATTACACCAGCGACGTCTACAACCAATGATACCATGGATTCTCTTCAGTAGTTCATTTTTCTTTCCCCAAGCCAAGACATGGATGAGGAAGATGAATGGGTGATGGAAATGAATGGAGTGAGATCTCCACCCCAAGTGTGAAACATTGAACAACCAGTGAATGAATGTGTGAGAGAAATAATGGAATGAAACAAGAAGTGAAGGAGCGAACCCCCCAATCAGACTAGGGAAGGGTTTAAGTATTTTCATGGGGAATCAAGAACCTCCTCTCCTTCCCCAAGAAGCTCATGTAACTGATGCACTCCCTTAGACATAAGGGTAATTAAAATAGGAATAAACATTTAGCCACTCAAGCCCCCTCTCTTGTGAAATCATAGCCCCCTATAACTCTAGTCCTTGTCTGTCTAGTAGCCAGTGATGTATTTATTATTGATAATGATCAAAACATTACATTTCTTGGGCACACTAGCCTTTTAATAATTGTTTGGGAACTTCGACCTCTCATCATTGTAACAATACATTATTTAAAATAGGGGGTGTGTTATAGGAAGTACTCATTGCATACCCCATTTATTTCTACATAGGGAATTGTTTGCTAAGTTCTCGTGGAAGGAGGAGTCTATCCTTCGTCCCTCACCGTCGCTAAGAAAGAAGAAAGAGTCTCTACCAGAGAATAGTGGTCTAGATAGGGGGTGTCCAGCGATAAATATGTTCAGGAGTGGTTGTGCCTACGGTTGGGTGGAACATGCACCCCTTTCAGGAGTCGCTTCAAAACTCTAGTTTCTGATAAGTATTTTCATACTTTGTGTACTAAAATGGAAATGATGATTGAATATACATGTCTATGAATAAATTCTGTATTGAATGAGTAAGGTATAAATGTTCATTGTCTTTATGTGGATTCCATTATTTTGAATGGTCTTATGGTTTTGTCAACTTAGGTGCTATAGGGTTATGGAAAGTGGGCCTGCAAGAGAGTCAAGGTAGGGTTAACTGGAATGCTTAAGTTGTGCTAACCTCTAGAATTTACCTTTGCGAGAATACTAAGTTTGAACTCTGTGGAATGATGGTGCCTCCTTCATATTATTCACATGTGTGACTAAGGGCTCATGCCCATGGCCTTAACCAATTCACGACTAAGATTTAAGTGTGTGGCCCACGAGAATTTTCAAAGGACCAATATGACGAAGGTCTGGGAACCTTGCACTAAGACAAAAAGAGATAATCCTTTCTAGCTTCGGGACTCTGGGAGGTTGGAGCTCCGAGGATATATGACTTTACCACTTGCAAATCAGCTGAAGGAAACTTATTGCTACAGTTACCCAGAAGATAAATCGACATGTGGCAGTTCCCCTAACCATAATAGATGGACCTATTCCACCATGAAACCCTAACCCACTTACCAATCACGAAGTAACATGAGTCATAGATTTGAGGAAAATCAATAGTCTCCCTAGTCGTTGGATCTACATCATGGTCATCCCAACATTGATCGTTTCGAGATAATAGAAGCCTCGTAACACCAAAACCCTCGAACGTCAGAGTTGTGAATTAAAGTGAGTCATGGATCTATGGATCTTTTGGGATTCTCCTCCACCGTCTGATTGGCTAGTGTAAATCACTTTGATTAAGCACTACTCTAGGATATTCGACATGCTAATGAACAAGGATATCACTGAAGTGTTGAATGATGGATCGATGTGGTGAGCCAACATCACCAAGGGTGACATAGACCCATAGTAGGGGTTCCACGTGTCACTCTAATCCATGACTTTCATAGGTCTTAGGGTTCAAATCAACCCTAACATGTGTCACCAGTTGTTTCGGCTACGTTCTGCCTGTATCCTTTGCCAAAGGTCATCCATTGGACCTACGTCGTGGTCAATCCGACGCTGACCACTCCAGTAGTAAAACAAAAACTACATGGATAAAATCCCAAATGTCGAAGTCGCGAAACAATGAGGACCATTGATCCAAAGATCACTCGGGATCCCCCCTCATAGTTATATCTAGGTTGTGGTTAGCCCGACTCTGACTACTTCGGGAGTAATAAAGAAATCATACAGTTAACTCCTTGAAGGCCAAAGTTATGAAGCAATGGAGGATGTAGATCTAGAGATCTACGTGAACACTTCTCAAATGTGAATATCTAAGGGTTGTTGGAAGGTGGTCAGTCTAGAGGGGTGGAACGTTGATGTGACCAAGGGTGACATGGAACCATGTTTGATGTGCCATGTGTCATCCTTATTCGTACTTATCATAGGCCCTATGAGCCTATTAGAATGTGACATGTGTCACCCACTAATGGGGCCATGTGTTGTCTGTGCCTTGCATCNNNCCACTAATGGGGCCATGTGTTGTCTGTGCCTTGCATCGTGTCACCCCCTAACACAAGTTCACTTCATCCTTGTGGCAGGTGGCGTACTTGAGACCAACCTTTCCTTACCTATGTGTTTAATATGCCACCACATGCAAGGGTGGACCCTTCAGGAGTTTGGGATTTTGGGACTTCGGAGGATTTGTGTGAAAAACAAAAAAAAGGCATTCAACATCGAAGTGTCGAACGTTGAACTCCCCTCTAGATTATGTGTTCAATGAGGATCGAGTCCCACCATTGGATTAGATGATGGATGGAATTCCATTGTGGTTGTATGAATTTGGAGATGGTACAAATGAGACAGACCCATGTGGGTGCCACATCGCCCTTGACTAATAACAACATAAGAGCTTCGAGATGCCATAACTGGAAATCCAAACCTTGGATTTGAGCTTCGTAACAGTCATTAGAAAGATACAGGTGAGTAGAATAGGATGAATACCTCAGACTGAGGATTCAATACGGTCAAAGTAAGAGAAGTTTTGATTCCCCATCCCTAGAAAGGGTACTTAGGGGCCGAGTGTGTTACACCTAAGCGTTTCCATCAATGCCAAAGGGGTAGATTTTTGGAAAGTTTGTTGTCATTGATGTCAACCCTTGGAGACTAATCTTAGATATTCATGTCAACCCTTGAAGAATTTTGGGATCCCTGACAGTGTGGTTTTGGTACCAAAATTTGAATAAAAAATATGGATAGAAAGGATAGTGTGAATGTTGGCAAGACCCTCATAGATGGATAGTACGCATTGTGCCATTTTCAGGGATATGAAAAATGCCACGTCGTTATGGAAATATGGCCTTGTAAAGTTGGAATCCCCAAAGAGTGGACAAGGTTATGGAAATATGGCCTTGTAAAGTTGGAATCCCCAAAGAGTGGACAAGAAGCCCCTAGTTTGTTATAATTCTTGGTCAATAGGGTAAAGTTGTTGTAACAACAAAAACCTAGAAGCCCTAAGTTAAGGAGAGAAGTTACCTAGAAAAAATATATAAACACTTCAAGGAGTCATTCAAAAGAATACTCACACACATATTCATTGCTTATATTTGTTGTCATCTAATGATCTTTTTGTTAAGGTTATAGCGTCATTTTTTGAGATAGCAAAGGAAGGTCGAAGGAGAAAGTTTTAGAGTTGCAGCAATAAGGGCATGTACACCCATAGTTGCAGCAAGAAGGGAGTGAACACTTAGATTTGCAGCAATAAGGGCATGAAAACTTAGAGTTGCAACAATAAAGGTGTAGACACCCAGAGTTGCAGGAAGAAGGGAGCGAAGACTCATAGTTGCAACAATAAGGGCACAAACACTCATAGTTGCAACAATAAGGGCACAAACACTCATAGTTGCAGCAATAAGGGCATGGACACTTAGAGTTGCAGCAAGGAAAAATTATATCTTGGATGGTATAACATATGCGTATGGAATTTCTTAGAGGTCCTTGTGATACATAGTGCATGGTTGCATATGGTTGAGGTAATATTGTTACATGCTTGAGACACAATGTTAGTACTTGATATATGGTTGTTATGGTTCATTATTAAAGACACATCTTTGTGATATGGGCATACACTTGAGGCTTATCTTATGGTACATGACATGATTGAGAGTGATTTGATGTATGTTTGATGCACTTGATATAGTACATGATATATGGTATAGGTTACACATGGTTGTCTCTCTAGTACATGATTCATTATTCTTTATTGATTTATCTTTGGTTCATGATTGATGCATGAGATAGTATGTATGTTGGTAGAAAGTTGATGCATGGTATGACATAGGTTTTAGTTGGTTGATGAGAAGATACAGGTTGATGAGGAAGTGATCGTGACATAGTGACAGTAACATTGATAGAGTGACAGTGATAGTGGAAATGGCAGTGATAGTGATAGTGACAGTGGCAGTGATAGTGATAGTGACAATGGCAGTGATAGTGATAGAGTTTGTGATAATGGCAGTTTGTCTACATTTATATTACAGGGCGGTTGGACGAGGCAAGAATAGGTAGTTGTATTCACCTTCTGGTTGGAGTCGGAGAACTCAAGGGATTGTATCCTCCTTTTGGTTGGAGCCATAAAATTCATGAAGTTATAGATTCCTTTAGGTTGGAGCTTGAGAATAGGGGGTTGAAGCCTCCTTCCAGTTGTAGCTGGAGAATCAGAAGTTGGTGCTTCCAATTAATGTATTCTTTTGATATATAAGAAATGAATTCCATGTTTTCCCCCATTTGGGTTTCCACATAAATTATGATGTACTATGTATCTATTGTTATGTAATGTTGTTTATGATTATATTGTTGCTGATATATTGAATGCTAATGATAAATTATTGATTATTGTTAAAGAATATACTATGGTTAAAAGCACTAATATTTCCCATTATTGATTCACCCCCCCTCTCAGTAATCCAACAACATAACCCAAATGGAATAACCAACCATTCAAACAATCCTTGCTTGGTTTTGAAAGTAGTTTTCCATATGTCACCTTATGCAATTATGATTTAATGGTAACTACTTCTCAAATTCAACTTAGTGAAACAACAACATTCTTCAATTGATCCAATAAGTCATCAATTCTGGGAAGAGTACAATGGTTCTTTATCATAATCTTGTTCAAGGCTTGGAAGTCAATACATATCCTCCACGTGCCATATTTCTTTGAAACTAATACAATAGGAGAACCAAAAGGACAGGAACTTGGTCTGATTATTCCTTTATCGATCAACTCCTGAACTTTCTTCTTTGTTTATAAATTCTCGATCACTGATGACCTATAAATTCCAATGTTCGAAAGAGGAGAATCCTACTGCAAATATATTTCATGTTCAACTTCTCTTTTAGGAGGCAACCCTGTAGTTTCCTGAAAAAACTCATCATAATTAGATATTATGTTGACCAACTCCTCTTTATGATCTTGGTCACACCCCAATAACGCATTTGTTATATCTTCTTCTTTTTGTTTCACTAGCATGAGAACAAAATATTTTTATGCTCATGAGTCTCTTGATTTTCCATGTGCTTACTAAAAAAATATTAGTCTTGATACGATGAATTCTGACAATATATTCAACCCCATCCTTCAAAATATGATATTTATTTTCTTCGCGATAGAATATAGCCTTCCTGGAAAATAGATATGGACTACCCAAGACAATGCATCAAATTTCAAGAGGTACAATGTCTAATTCAACCTTGTCAAAGAACATAATTGTTATTGCAAATATGATCTTACATTGTTTCGTTACCCACAACTTAGTATATTCACACACCCAACCTAATGGATATGGATTTTTGTGAGGTGTCATCTTCAAACCCAAATTATTAACAATTGCTTCATATATTAAGTTAAGTTGAGATCCACTGTCAAATAAAGTGTCTACCTTTGTATGCTTGACTATAACTCTAACATGAAAAAGCTTGCTTCTTTTATTTTGATCCATATCAATTTCCAATTTGGCAAATTGAACTGAAGAATATGAATGGATAACTGATATACCTTTTCTTCCTATCACCATGATCTTAGATTCATCTCTGGAATCTATCCCTAGATCCTTATGAGCTCATGCAACAATCTTCTACTTCTCTTTATTCTTGAATTTCTTCAGTCATAATTCTGGATGCAGCTTCCAACACTATGATTCCTCATGTCTCTTTTTCTTATAGTTGTAACATGTATCTCTTTCCTCAACTTGATTTAATGTAGATGATTTCTTACTCTTCCATTTACTTTTTGGTTTCTCATCAAACTTGTATGGATTCTTATCTTCGCTCTCATGCTTACCTTTACTAGCCTCTAAATGTGTAGCTTGTACAAAAACCTTATCAATGTTAGTAGGGTTAAACATTAAAATAATGTGACCAAGATATGAGTGCATGCCACCAATATACTTTAGAAGATTTTCATGAGTATACAACAAAATCCCTAATGATAATTCCTTCTTTTTGAATTCTTGTGTATATGCTTGAATATTTTGGCCTTTACCCTATCTTAGATATTTTCATTGTGTCATTTCCATTTGCATATAATCCAATGGCTATAATTGTTTTCTCATAGCCTTAGTAAAATTATCCTAGGAAGAGATGATTTTATCCTTTTGAATAAGATCAACTTGCATCTTACTCTCCCACCATATTAAGGCAGTGCCACTTAGTCGAAGAGAAACTAGTTGTATATTTGCATCCTTTTCCATGATATTTTGAACCCTACAATATACCTCTATTTTCTTGATCCAGTTGTCCAATTTATCGACATTCAATTCTCCATCATAGGTCGACAATTCAAACTTGACATCCAACTTTAATAAAGGATTATTATGATCAAAATTCTTAGAGAATTTCTTTCGACGAGAAAAATTTTCACTTGCTTCAAAAGAAGATGATGATGAAGATGGTGAGGGGGGTTTTAAAGGTCCACCACCTTCGCCTCCTTCTTCTCCTTTTACTGCATATTCTCCACTGATGGTATTTTGAATTCTTTATTGCAAATCATCTATTATCTCTCTCATTGAGTGAAGTGTATCCATCATTTCTTCTGGACACATGGGAGGATCTTCTTCTTCCTTCCCTTTGGAAGCCATCTTATGATTACAAAGTCTTTTTCCAATCTCAGACTCATAACTTACAAGTTTTCCTTTACCAAGTTTGAGTTTGGCTCTTGTAAGCATTCACTTGCAAACACTTGTAAAACCTTCTCTGATACCAACTTGATCCGTAAAATCCTTGGATGTTGATTATTTTAAATAGATATAAACATCTACTTGATCTTCAAAATAATAATGGTCGCTTGAATGATTGCAATTACATTTGTCTAACCATATACACTTTAATGATAAATAACTTGCAAATAAATAAGCAAAAAAATGAACAAAAATATTGAAATCACATACACAAGTTTGATAATGGAGTCCACCCAAATTGGGCTACTTCTTTGGTTCTGATTTGAATAGAGACCTTCTTTATTAATTCTAAAAATTTTGTGTTTTACAATGACCTTTTTACATGTTTCTCAAATGCATAAATGAAATGCATCGTTGGATTCCTTGCAAAAGATCATGAAAAATAAGTAAAAAGATCATGAAATTTTGTCAAGAGACCTCTCGACACACTTTACAGTGTAACCTCAAATCCTATTTACCCTCTGGCATGCACTTTGAGACATAACTCTATACAATAATAAATGTGTGTCCACAATCCTTGGTCTATGTGCCATTAAATAGGCCACATGCCCTTAACTTCCCTTTGAATTCCACACTACCCTTTAACTATTATTTATGGTTTAGTTGTAACCAACTAGAGTTGGGGGGAATGTTGGTTAGCGGAGTTTGTTAGTTCATTGGCATAGTTGGCGGGTCGGGGATTCAAATCCCACAAACCACCGACTGTTTCAGTGTTTTTGTTATAAACTTTACTATGCATACAATAGTTGGTCGCATATAGTTTTAACACCCTGTAGAATTATTATTTATGGTTACTTCATTCAAATATAACCATGGACTAGGGGTCAAGGGATTAGGCCCTCAACCCTTTTTATCTCCAAACGAACCTTTACAGATGTTTAAGTATATATGACAATGTATATGGTTAAGCGGTAAGTGTGTGGTGTATTGTTAATGGGGATTGGTCTAAATCATTGGGAGGTCGTGGGTTTGACCCCCATCAACTCCCATACAATTTTACATAACCATGAACATAAATGCCAATGGGAGGATGCCGCGTGGAAGCCTCTCATTGGCTTATCTCTACCACTTATCAACCTGTGATTGGACCACTTGGTTTGTACAATATGCCCAGTCACCTGTCAACCAGTCATGCCATGACACCTTCTTGGCATGTATGATCATGTGCCAAGTGTCACCCTTGCAGTGGTGACACATGTCACCTTTGAATTTTTCCCTTTGACTTGAACTTTGACCAAGCTTTGACCACTCATAAATTTTGTATACGAGCTCTATTTGAATTTTCATTTGTGTTGTTGGAAAGATGACAACGCGTTCTACTCATTGATGTCATTTTCGAGAGAATTTGGGATGGTTGGATTTTGAGCATTTCTAAACCATTCTGGACCTCTGTGGACATTCTGGACCTCTGTGAGCATTCTCGGATCCTCCTAGATCAACCCCTCTCCCACTAGTTTGAATGTCACCTTGGCCAATTTTCTCATTGAGATCATTCGCCCAATTCAAACATGGTTTGAATGTTTCCTCGACCTATTTGCACATTGGGGCCAATGCCCCCATTGAAACTTGTTCTTACTAACTCAATGTTTTTCAACCCTAATTTCATACTTTGAACTTTGAACAAAGGATAAAACTTTGAAGGTAATGAAAACCTCTATACCATGACAAGACATGTTGCATGATTAGAAGAAGACACATGGTCGGAGATATCCACATAGAAAAAAATATTTCTATCCACTTGGAGGTTGAAAATTATAGGTGGCCCTATGGGAAGTCACTAGGTGGATGGAATCCCCATCTCAACAAAGAATATCCAAGTCATAAAAACAATCTTCAAAGAATTTCTACATAAATTTTAAGGAGTTCAAGGTGTTCTTTAAGGTTGATTCAAAGATCAAGCCCAATGCTCCCATCAAGCCCATGGCTCACCTACTTCATGTTTAAATATTTCAATTAATTGATTGGGATTGATCTACATGTTGACTCCCTTATACATTGTTTGAACTATCGATTTATAGATCGAGCCCAATGCATCCATTCCCCTCGATGCCTCCATTGGACCCATTTACATTGATTTGAACCTCTCCCCCCCCTCCCCGATGCCTCCATTGGCCTCATTTACATGGATTTGAACCTCTCTGGTGGCCCAATTTAAGATTTTAAATGCAGTCACTAGGATTTAGTTACACATGTGGGTGAATATTTGTATTCTAAATTAGTGAAAAATGACCAAATAATAAGAGAACACCGAGACAGAGAACCCCATGTGTGCAACTTAATCTTTCACCATGAGGTGTTTTCATGCATGCTCCTAAATTCATGGGGTTAATAGAGAGTGGAGGGCCCCTAGAAACTTAATTTTTCTTAGAGTTCAAGTAAAAAACCACCTAAATCAAAGAACCAAGAAAAATTACCAAGATAAAAATGCCTTCAGGACTGAATATTGGGCATGCTTTTCCTAGCAATTTATAAATGCCCAAATTTAACATTTGCATAAAGGAGGTTATTCATTTTTGGATTTTAACTTTTATAGCTAAACATGGAGAACATAGAGATTGAAGCCATCATTAAATTAAGATCTACCTAAAGTATCACAATTTGCAATAGCATATGGCTTTCTCTTCCTTCCACTTCTTATCTCCCCCATTCTCTTTCTAATTGTAAGCATTCTCTAAGTAACAATCTCTATAGAGATGAACCAAAATCGCAAGACAATGTTTATTGTAATCACAACCCCTGATGTATTTTCTAATTAGTAAAATACATATTTCAAACCTAAGACTTTTATAGTCCCTAACCCTAAATCCTTTGTTTATTGAACAAACTATTGGATTCATTGTGAGATCAAGATTGAGGCTATAGCCATTGTTTTATAATTAATTCAAGAAAGTTATGATGTGTTTCTCTTCTTCATTTTCTATCCTATATCATGTTGAATAAGATAATAGATCTATGTTGTTCCTTGCCTATTAGTTTTCTTTCTAATAAATATGTTCTAGGAAAGTAGTTATATCTCCTCATATGCTTGTATTTGTTTTCTTTAAGTCGTTCACCTAATTCAAGTAGATCTTTGTGAGTGGGGTTCAAAATATTATTCCTATGGATAGAATCCAATCCAAATTCCCTTATTTGTTGTCCTCCCTTCGATTTACCTCTAAAATTTAAAACTAGCCACCCTAATTATGTTCAAATTATGTAGAAGACAATGACTCCATTCACCCACTTTCTTTGTCGTAAATCCAATCTAGGCATAGAGTGGTGTGGGAAGGGTGCACACTATGCATTCCCCCATGTGAGAGATAGGGAACAACTTGGGGAACAACAATATGAAAATGAATATTAATTGGTTTATTTTTTTGAGTAAGGTAACTTTCTACTTTGATTCATTTTTTTGAGCGAGTTAAAGTTTTACTTTGATTTTTTTTTTTTTTTTTTATTTCTATTATTCATTAAAATATGCTAAAGATCTTAAGAGAAAAAAAATTCAAATTCAAAGTTTTGGTTAATTAGAAAAACTATAATTTATAATTAAATTTCAAATAAATTTGGGAAAGAATTTCCAAAAACAATGTTGAATTTATCCACTTCTTAACTTACCCCAGCATAAAAATATATAATATCACAATAAGACTTTAGTGATATATCAAGATTTATTTTGCAATAGAAATATTTAAAAGTTTTATTAAATTGGTTTGATGGATTTAATTCAAAGATGTTTCTTTCATAGGCTAGATGCTACTCAAAAGTACATGACTACACTAGAGGTAGCCTCATCAATGCTTTTAAAGATATATACTTAATTAATTAGATATATATTGACTTGTTTTAATTCGAGTTGTGTTAGCATTAATTGCATTAGTTGATCTGGAGTTAGAGAAGATGTATGTTAAAACATCATTCTTACATGAAGATTTAGATGAGTAAATATACATGGAACAACCATAATAGTTTGTTCAAGATCACAAGAAAAGGTTTGTTTGCAGACTGTCATTGTATTGGTCTGAGGCACTCTCTAGAAAATGGTACAAGAAATTTGATTTTTTCATGGTGAGCCAAAATTATACAAGGAATGAGTATGATCATTGTGTCTATTTTAAAATATTCATTATTTGGTGCTTTATGTTGACGACATGCTTTTAGCAAGCAAGAGCATGACATAGATCAACAGGTTAAAGGCTAGGACGTTTGAAATAAAAGATCTAAGAGCAACAAAACAGATCTTGGGCATGGAGATATTCACAGACGACATTGATGATAAGATTTTGGTTATCATGGTTAAATATTTCACATGCAGTTGGTGTTCTCAATGGTCACATGGAAAATCTAGGTGAAGTAATGAAATGAATGCTTCAATATTTTAGAAGCACTAGTATCACCTATATTTGGCTTGGAAGAAGGTGATGAATAGACAAGGGAAAGGTATCACTTAAAGTGTTGTTAAGGTGGATATTGTTGAAATGGTGACAAAAAATCTCCACATGATGTATATATGAATCCTATTATTTAGCTTTAGGTTGAGATAAGGCAACCTAAGTTAGAATATATAATTAATGAAGTCGTTATTGTAATTGTAGGAGAATTTGGTTTAAATATGGACTCCTTTGAGGTATATATTGAGAAAGGGATTCAAGCCCTCTCCTAGGTTGCTAGGTTGCTGGATGTAATCTCTGTTTGTAGATCAATAAGATTAGGTTTCCTTCCTCCATGGATGTTTCCTCTTCAAGGGGTTTTACCAAGTAAATTCTTGTGTCTCATGTGTGATTGAATCTATGTATGTTTCTTTGATTCTCTGTTGTAAGCTAATCTATGTAGGATCAAGGAACTAACAACTTATTTTTATTTTCTAAGAGCTTGTCTTCTTTAGACCTAAGAAAATAAAATAAGTTAATAACTTAAAGATTGTCCCTTTACCAACCACGAAAATATTATTTCAAGTGAAGAGCTTTTTGATTTATAAATTATCCCCTCCTTGACTCAGTGAGTTTTGCATTTTCCATTCACTCTTTCAACGAAAAATAATTACATCGTCCAATCTATTGAAAGATACTTACATCATCAAATTTGTCACTAAGTTAAACAACGTCATAGTCAAAATCATATGAAACTTCCCTAATATGGATGTGACAGTTCTTTTCACCGAAACCATGTGAATTTGCCCTTAATTTTGAATATAGAATTTATCATGTCAGGTTAAGGTTCAAAGCAGTAATAAGAATCATATGAATATTCCCTAATATGGATGTGAGAGTTTTTTTAATCGGAACCATGTGAATGTGCCCATAATTTCGAATATAGAATTTATCAGTCAGGTCAAGGTTCAAAGAAGTAATAATCACCATAGTACATACCATCAACGAAACATTCTCAAAGTTCTAGGAAATAATAAACCCCCTCCTACATACCATGAGAAACACACTCTCAAAGTTCCATGCAATAGTAAGGGTTAAGCACCATGCTACATACCATGATAGGCACACTCTCGCACTATATATTGGCAGAGGTACTTTTAGTCTTTATTATATTTGTTCTCGTTGATGTTAAGATTAGTATTTATTAGTCCCTGCCGAAGGCGTAGAGAGACTATAGCGATCGATAATTCGTTGAATTCATATTAGTTTGTCCTTTGAATAATGTTTTTTGCATAATATCTATTGTTTGAACTAGAGAACTAAAAACATTATTTTTTATATAATAAAAAAAAACCTTTTATGTCATGATCTCATTGGATAATAGATTCGAGGTCTTATTGCCAACTTCACTATTCCCAATGTTTTTTATATTAACATATCCAAAGTTTTTGATCATATACGATCTTTTTGAATTTTTATTGTTTTTATTTAAATGTTTAGATATCCAAAGTTTTAAGCATCGAGAGTCAGTTTTTTATTAGTTGACTTCATATTAGCTTGTCCTTTGACTAAATATTTTTATCAAACTCTTTATTGTTCGAACTATTTTTATTTATTATTATTATTATTATTAAGTACTTAAGGAGGCATATTATTATTGCGTACGTAAACATTCCTTCCAAACTGCATTCTTTCTTAAATGTTTACACAACGTGAGGCCCTGGGACAGTCTTGACAGGATTAAGTGTTTACCTAACATGCCATACAGCCTTAAATGTTTACTTAACATGCATGTTACAATACATTTTCCTCCGATTTTGGGATACAATTTTTTCTACAGTGAATTTGGGAAATATTGTTCTTCACTAGCATTATTGGTTCACTGGTTGTTTCTTGCTCATTGGTTTGTTGGATGCTTCTTTATTGTTGTTTGATTCAAATTTGCAACTTTGAGGTCCTACAGCTACATTTGGACCTCTTCGTGTTTGTTTAGTGGTTTGTTTTTTGGTTCTTTCTCTTGTTTACTTCAACTTTGCAAGGTTGAAGTCCTGGACCTATAATTTGACCTGTTCTTTCACTTTGCAGGGTTGAAATCATGCGCCCTTCTTTGATTCAATTTTGCAATGTTAGTTTCCTACATTTGCAGTTGGACCTGTTGTTGCAGTTTTCACAGTTGGGATTCTGCATCCACGATTGGAACTTCTCTTCTATTTTTCCCCATTCATGGGTAAGTTTTAATGCCATGGGTTCATTCCTATTCATTGTTTGTTGTTTACTACTTGCAGTTTGCAAGTAAGAATTTTCAATACTAGGAATGCCTGATTCAAAATCCTCTTGCAGAACATCCTTGTATGTGACTATTATGACCAGAGAAACATGAGTGTATTGATGTATTCTTCTTTTTATTTAACGTCTATGTTTGACGCAGAACCCACCTCTGATGCAACCATAGCGACATATAAAAAAGGAAATCGAATTTTCTCCTCATATTTTCTGTTCCTAAAAAGCATACGTTTGGTGCATTTTTTTTTCCAAGTTGTTCCCTTCCAAAACATCTTGTTCCCCTTTGAATTTCAATGTTGGACACATAACCCACCTATGTTGCAGCCATAGTGGCATATAAAAATGAAATCGAATGTTCTCCTCCTATTTTCTGTTCCTGGAAACCATACGTTTGGTGCATTTTTTTCCTATGGTAAAAGTCCATAATGCCTAGTTCTTCCACTTTTGTTTATCCGACAGACCATTTATATGGGTTTTCTCAGTGGAAGACATCAACAAGTCGTTTCAGATCTGTTTTAGTGTTTATTTGTGAATAATGGGGATGAAAATAAATGGTGAATAGGACTGTAAAACTATATACAGTGGCTACCAAAATGATTATAGGATGCACACGTAGAATAAGTTCAAAAATGATATTCCTTAAATACTCGGTATTTGTGCTTAGCAAGTTTATAGTTTTATTTGATTTTCGTTACCTCTTGTATATGGTTCATTGTTCACTATAAATTTGTTTGTTTTTCATATGCTATAGCAACCATGGGGCATTTAATTTGACATGAACAAAGTTGAAGGATACATAGTGGAATTGGTATGCAGTTCTGAACTTATAGTTTTCATTTTTCTTTTTTTTCCTATTTGCATATTATCTAGATATAGCTCAGAAACATATTGAAAATCACAACTTAAAAGATGAAGCAAGTAATAGATTTTGAGTTCTATGAAATATATATAGGATCCATTGTACATGACAACATTGACCAGGTATTGCATAGCAATGGGATTTTTAGATTAGATTAATTTTCATATACTGTGGGAGATTGCCTCTTCGATGCATTTCAAGTTCTATTGCATTTTCTTTATTCCTCGACTGACCTATGCAATGGATTGATAGATCATTTCTTGGCCTATTTAGAAAATGGCTACGTTGAGGCATTAGAGTCATATCAATACGAATTGGCATCTAATTTTCTTTTCTAGTTGCATGGAATACATGATGTCAGTACATATTTTTAAAAGATGCAGTTGTCTTCGTATGCAACTCTGCCTGCACATGATAGGGGACTTTGCGGAGATACATTTTGTATATGGTGGATGTCCAAGTGGTTGAATATATCAATTGGCATATGGTCATTAACAAGAAAAATAGTATGTCTACTATTCAACAAAACTGCATCTAGGGATCCATATTGCATCTTGTTCCAAAACTGCATCTAGGGATCCATATTGCATCTTGTTCCATGATGCCAATCCCGTGAGTGGTCATTATGAACCGCTACTCTATAAAAACATTATCCATATGCAATCTTGAAGGACCCGATATTTACTTGTCCCTCATCTGCAAAGACCTTCAATCACACTGGAAATGAATTATGCATCATATACACTCCCATGGATTGCACATGGCGGCAACTGTTGCATCTAGTTGTGGAGATAGTCTGTTCAATGCAATTTGATATTTGATAGCAACAAAATTTGATGTGCACTTGTTGCACCTTTAAACTGTGCAATCATTTTGCAATGCAATGATGTGCACTTGTTGCACCTTTAAACTGTGCAATCATTTTGCAATGCAATTATAGGTGGCAGTCAACAGGAATTTAACTTCTTGCATCAACACCTTTTACCATATCTCCTAGAAAGTATGTCGATAATTGGAAGTTCGCAACAATACCTTATAAGCATGGAAATGTTGTATGAGAAAGGAAATGTAGAGGGTATCAGATTATGTTTACAATGGATATCTATCATATTCAGAGTAAATATCGAGGTCTCGTCAGCCCTATCAGATGGTACTATCCATTCCTACTATATTCATTCAAGCTACGATCAAACAATTGACATCATGTTATTGAAAATAGATACGCCACACATCCATTATAAACCTTTGATAAGAAATAATTTCAGTTCAAGATTCACTATCCATGACACCCAAACCATATTGAATCTTCATAAGCATTGCATGCTATTTAATTAGAATGAAACTCATCCCAATTGTAATAAGGTGATAAAAAGGTTAAACAAAAAACGTAGACTAAGTTATCACAAATTGAAAAAGGTCATACATGAGAGAACAAAATACATTGCTACACTTCCTTCTAGACCTCTGGGTTTTACAACCAGTCATCATGATATGAAAGGGAACTCAACCAAGAAATATAAAATCACATATCACAACCTAAAAAAAATTGTTCATGCACAACAAAATTGCATTTTTGCACTTTCTGTTGAATACAAACGTCACATGTCCAATGACAAAGAACATCACCGTTTGCACCATCGATATGGTGAGGAGGAAATGCTCATAAAAAATGTTGATTCCACCTTCAACATGGCTTGTCAACAAGTGAA
>CBVK0100184485.1:0-19705 GCA_900067695.1 Picea abies
TTAATACTTGTCAATGAGCAGGGGGTGAATAAGGGTTATGGGATATATGAGGGGTTGTATTGAGAGAAAAGTGATAAAATGAAAGGGGGTAGACCATGATTACTGCTCAACAAATCATCAAACAATAAAATATATTGTAGAAACAATCATATCAACTATAACTCATCTCTATGTCATCCTTCAATTGCTATAATACAGAGTTTTTATTTAATTATAATTTAATTTTAAGAACATGGCATGAATAGTGAATCTAGGAATGTGAGGGGATTCATAATGTGCAGAAAAATGAGAGAATGGAAGGGAAAGAACATATATTGTTCATAAAACAAATCAAGTAACCAATAATCATAAATATGTACTAAAATCAATCCAAAACATACCATCACCATATCAACAATTACTATGTATCAAAATTTTCGCTGTTCCATAATTTAAATTTCCCAAAACTTCTCAATTTAGAATAGTCTGCGCAATCATACTCATAATTGAACAACTTTCCATTCAACAGTATTGTTAATATTTTACTTCTTTACCTTCCCTTAAAGAAAAACACACACACACACACACACAATAATATGTTCGACCTCTATCCATAATGCATCACTATAATAGTAAACATCCATTGTCTACCAATTCACAATTGGCCATATTAAAATATACACAAGTCCCTTTCCAAATATGAACAAACTTCAAAAACATGCCCGATTACACACCTCCTTCATCATATCAACCAATAAAACTTTGCAATGAAACCACAGTCAACATAAAACCCGAGCCTCATCACTATCGATGTAACCATTTATAATATGCACGATGATTCAATAGTATATTCATAGTGAACATAACCACATACACACATTCACCATTTCGATAATTAGTTATAACTTTGATCAGGCCTAGCAAAACACACAGGTATTTCCAATTTGGAATTAAGACCACGCTGTAAGAACATAGTGAGTGGAAACATAAGGAAAGGATAATAACCCTCGACTATATATAATTACTCTTTCCCAATTTAATCATATAAATATGAGTTGTGGGATTGATGAAAAATTCCATAACCACTCCACTTGATAAACCAATATTTGATAACCAAGAATATGCCCAAAGGGACCAAAATAGTTTGAGATTTAAAATCGGACTCTTTCAAAAACAAATACAAGGAGACAATCAAGAGCGTGCCCATTTAACAATAGCATAGAGAGCTGGAGGTCTTCATATACATATCAACCACATGAAAAAAACCTTTCAATACTGACAGAATAGTAAACCATAGGGTTTCCTTATAACTCCTAGTCTGGGCAAATGGAACAACAGTTAGCCATAGAGGAAGACAATGACAGGTAGGGTAGAATAATCTGACGCACATGGTTCATTTTACGCCTGCAAAGGAGAGGCGAATGTTATCTAAATAGTGACAGTTACAAGAACACACCGAGATATAACCTTTGTTTATGTTCTTAAGAGTCGAATCATTTGACAACAATACCAATGAGGACGCATAACACCGAGGCATAACTTATATCACTCCACAACCATACAATATATATCAATTTTATGGACACCCTAAGACCTGATCTTGAGGTAATTTGGTGCCAAGAGAATGAGAATGAGCCCACGACCATGATTTTGGTATAAAAAATACACAACAACCAAATAGCAATCTGAATGTGACTAGATAGGGTTACACTCATGACTGTGAGGAAGCAACCGACAATATAACACAGAGTGAAACCCTCCGTCATTAATACAGAGCGATATATAACCAATTCACTTATTATCCACAGAGACCCACCATGATTTTAACCGACAGAGAAACCAGTGAATGGACAACTCAACCAAATACCAATTCTTTTGCTTGTAATCTAAAACAATTACACAATCATCTTAGAGAGAAATAACACACATTTACATAGTTGAAATTCTCAGGAGCACACAAACCCAAGCATTATTGAGCCATTGTTTGTTAATACATAGAGCATAATCCATGGATGGAGTGAAAAATAACCATACCTATAACAGAGAGCTTAAAAGGGAGATTTGGTTGAGTGTCTTCTTTCCCGAGCCTGATATGCGGAGTTTAACCACCAACAGACCGAAATGCAACAATGAACAATACTAGGGTGATGGACGATGGGGGGAGTATGGAGTGACATGCATTTACTGTACATCGCTTCCATATCCTATCCTATTCAATTATGAAGTACAAGACAACTAATCCTTCACCATTCATTAAACCATGTATTCAATTTCCAAACCATTGAAATTTGCAACGATATTTCTTGCCCAATGCGCCACCCAAACATCACATGTTAACCTTTACTAAGTTTGTATGCCATATAATATGTATTGCAATGTTGTATGCACCCCAAAATAAATCAAACGAAAATCGCATAGCCACTAACCAACCATATAATAATTAGGACTAACACTAACATCTTTTACCTTTCCATTTGCACATAATCCTTAACATAACTCAAACATAGATCCTTTCCTCTTATGATTTTTTCATAAGTTTATTTTCCTTGTTTTGGTTATGTTATTTCTAACATATTTCTTGTATATATGTGGCCAGGTATTTGATCATGACAATTTGTGACATGGTTAAATCATAGCAACTATAAACACATTCCCATCGTAACATAAAAAAATAATGCTTTGAATTACAAAAACATCCCATAAAATGCATCATCCACCTGTTACTATATCAAAAGAAACCAAGATTGCATTGTCAACCATATAGGACTGTGTAAGTAGCATCGAAACAATAGTAGAAAAATGTGTGACATGTCTATCTTCGAGCCTCCAGTCTACAAGGGGTCCCGCCTACTAGTGTTATATTATTAGCATAGTTTAAATAATAGGCTTTAGCAATACTTTGCGGGTGAAATTCCTTGTTGCGATTTTTATCATCAACAAATGGGACTATGCTTAAGCTATTGGGTTGACATAAGTCTCAAAGACACATGCCTATTCTATCCATGAAGAGTCATTGGTTGTCCAAAATCATCCAAAAATTGAAATATAATGCCTCAACAATTCAAAACATCCCAGTGGGCCTCAACCTAATCCATTCCAATGATCAAATCATAAGAACTAAGAGAAGTCAAATAAATATCAATCCTTGTACTACATTATACCGATATATTAACATTGCATCCCTTCATTAAAGAACCAACACATTTCGTATACCCCGAAGCCATCTCAACCTAATAAAAAATAAATTTCTCTTCTAATACCAAGACACATCTAACTCAATAATTAGGGGAAATAAATATTCCAATAACATTGGGATCAATTAAAATCAAAAGTATAATATCATTAAGATTACATGATGTCTCAAGTACTAAGGACTGGTGCTTGACTTGATTAATTTGAAAAATGCATCGATCCTATGGGCTCTACCCATATCCCTAGAAGAGGTATTCCTTTGACTAGATTGAGCCTATAACTGCTTCTTAGGGTAGTATCTTTTAAATTCAGTCCTTGGCAACCCCAACACCCCCTTTTTGGAGGTGTCATTGTTGTCCATGGTGTCATATAATGGATCTAAGATAAAATTTCAAAAGAAACCTAGGAATGAGCACCACTCTATAGAATATTGGGCCTAGGATATTGTCTTTGTCTAATTGGTAGATTACTCTAAATACCTAAAGCATGACACCTTTGGGATTCATGGTAAATAGAGAAGAGAGGATTAGGAATATGTTGGCATGTTTACAGGAAGAATGTTCTTGTCATTGATGGAAAGAACAACAAAAAACCAAACCTTGAGAGCGCAGAATATGAGAAAGCTCAGAAGAGATAGCGGTTTCCAAAAGTTCAGACAAGGTCCAAGAGACAAAATCGCAGGAGGAGAAAAGATCAAGACCCGTGAACACCTAGAAAACCTTCTAAGTCAGAGAGATTAGAAGCTCAGGAGGAAGGGAGACCATGGTTGTTGGATCACCAATCTAGAGGACCAACAATCGTCAGATTGATTTGAGTGGAAGGACTTGATAAGCAAGGGATGAGATCTGAGATCTCAGTCAACCAAATTTTCGTCAGTCGTCGGATCAAAATAAATGGAAGAATAAGATAAGAAAATATGGAGATCCATTGGATTTAATCCAAGGCAAAGTTGCATTTCACCTATGGTCGTTTTTTGTAGACTATTATAAGAGAGCATGATTCTGGAATTTTCGTTTGTACAAGAAAAGCCTAGCTCTTCCATAATAATATTCGACATTACACTTGGGCCCAAATCACCGTCAATGAGGAAACAATGGGCAATATTATCCATAATATTTACAGAAATATAAAATGGGGGGTTTTTTATAGGGTATATAAAGTTATGTACAACTACTTTATTTACAAAAGAATCCTCTTCATCTACCTCTTCAGAGAGGTTGGCTACAACAAATTTTTTTCCTTCCATGAATTGTTTTAGATGCTTCTATTGTTCAGGGATGACAGCCATGTCCAAATTGGGTTGCATCTTCTTTGATGTTGGCCAATTGATTTAGAATGTTATATTTGGAAGAGGGGAGATGATGTTGGCCAATTGATTTAGAATGTTATATTTGGAAGAGGGGAGAGGGGAGGTAGTTCCTTGACTATCAAGAACCTTAGGATTATGAACAATAGCAACTAGTGAAGATGATTTTGGGATGGAAGAAGTGCGGGGACAATCATATTTTCTTTTGGGAGCATAATATTTATTCCTAGTATTTATGATCATGACATCTTCTGGCTCTACAAAGTCTAGGAAAACAATAGCAGTTTCAGGTCTCTTACCAAATAATTTATCTCTGCCACTCTTCTTTACCTCACATGTACTTTCCCCATGGTGTTCCTCGCAAAAGTTACACCAACTATGAGGCATGATAGCTTTATGGTGTTCCTCGCAAAAGTTACACCAACTATGAGGCATGATAGCTTTAGGATGAAAATTATTTTCATTTGGATTTCTAAAGGGGGGCGCAGAAGAGGATGAAGCTCCAGGGGTAAGAGAGGAGACATGTCCTTTTCACTCGTACGTTATCATACGATTATTTATGTCTTGTACAAGATGTAAGAGGGCATACATGTCTGTCTATTTAATTGAGTCCCCCTTAGGAAGACATGTTCTTTCTAGTTGTTCCTCATACTCCAAACAAGTATGCAGAGTATAACCGAGGTTATAAATGTCCTTTTCCTCAAGCCTATGACGATAGAGGGAAGGTAGTGCATTATAATAATGCACAAAAGCAACTTGGTTATGAGGTCAAATGAGTTCAGGGATTTGATTGTATAATTTGGTAAAACTCAAGTTGAAGGACTTGATAGTATCATCCTCTTTATAAGCGATGTTATTGTACTCCCGTAACTGTGTGTCTCGACTTTTGGATTACCCATAGGTATATTTAAACCAATAGACTAACTCCTCCCAAGTAGATAAAATCTTAGGAGGGAGATCAAAGAAATTAACTCCTCCCAAGTAGATAAAATCTTAGGAGGGAGATCAAAGAAATCGGATGCAACCTTCCCTTCAAGGGAATTCACAAACAAGCACATACAAGTATCGTTGTCATTGTCTCCTATGTTGTGACAGCCATTAGAAAATTCCACCAAGTGTTCATTCGTAGTGACAATGTTATTCTCTTAAAACCTAGGGAGATGTTCTTTAAATTTCAGAAGTGGACGAGTAGTAGGTGCTAGGTTAAGAGGGGAGGAAACATGCCACAGGGTGGTTGTAGCATCTTCTACAAAATGAAAAAGACCATACTTTTTAATGACTTTGGTGGGATTTGTGGTATATTGGATAGGAGCTTGGTGACTATATAAGCTACCAATCACTGACGAAGATGAAGATTGAGAAGAGGAAGCACCTTCGGTGCCACCAGAGCCAACACTAGATGCCATATTGTGGATAATAGGTAAGGGAGTGAAAGACGAACTGGGTGAATCAAACAAGGTTCTCCTTAGATCCCTTTGTTGGGTGGATAACAAAACGTTCATTTTTCCTATTTCAACAATAGGATTAATTTTCGGTGATAAACCTCTTCTTCTCCTAGAAACATGAGGTTCTAAGGACATGAAAAGAAGATCAAAACTTGAAGGAAAAATAAATTTATGGTTGATTTCTAAGCTGTCTATGCCTAGCTTCCCAATGTTCTTGGACACTTATGTATTTTTCAATTGATTCCCATGAGAGATTAAGCTCAGTCCAGGTATTAGCAATATCCAATATGGTATTAGCCACAAAAATATTTATGAAAAGGAAACTTTGTTACCATTGCAAATTAATCATAGTAAGAAGTTCCTCTTAGATCCTTGAATAATTGTTTTGCAAAGTTTCCAAGATTAGGCTTGTGATGTGTGTTACCTCCCCACTTCTAGGGGAAACTTTAGGAGAAATTTTTTCTCCATGATCCACATTCCAGACAATAGATCTGGTGATGTCATTCTATACTCTCCACAGATGGCTTCGCATGTATTCCTCCTATCCATGCTCAAATCAATTCACCAAAATCATATTATATATTTTAAACACTTAGGTACATCATTATGACACTTCATATCGAGTGATAATGTTAATAATTGAGGCATAAAAATGGTGATGATGGTTAGATTTGGATAATGAATCATGATGCTTTGGAGTTATGCTTTTTTTCTGACTCACCTTAGTGGTCATTATCATTTTCTAGTCAAGTGTTTTCACACTTGTTAGAATTTGTACTAATAGGGGGACTTAATGGGGATAATGTGTCCATATCCTTTACCATAAATGGCATATTTCATCTGTCACCTATCCATTGTCTTTATTTTTGGAATGGGTGTTACAAGAAACCCTAAAAGGTTTGTGCCTCATAATCCTATGAGAAGAAGGGGCTATAATTCATATCGAGTGATAATGTTAATAATTGAGGCATAAAAATGGTGATGATGGGTTGATTTGGATAATGAATCATGATGCTTTGGAGTTATGCTTTTTTTCTCACTCACCTTAGTGGTCATTATCATTTTCTAGTCAAGTGTTTTCACACTTGTTAGAATTTGTACTAATAGGGGGACTTAATGGGGATAATGTGTCCATATCCTTTACCATAAATGGCATATTCCATCTGTCACCTATCCATTGTCTTTATTTTTGGAATGGGTGTTACAAGAACCCCTAAAAGGTTTGTGCCTCATAATCCTATGAGAAGAAGGGGCTATAATTCCCAAGGTTGATGCAACTTTATAAAATATGATACAAAAGGAGAAAAATACCCAATTCAAAATGTGTGAAAAAAAAACAAATAATAAAAGTGAAGTACTAAAATCAAGAAAATGAAGAAGCATGAGCTCTACCCCTTCTATAAGAGGCCATCATTGCAAGTCCTATGCAATGAATGCATATATTATAAAGGACTTAGAAAATGAAATGTAAATATTCAAAAGAGGTCAAATATATAAATAAAAAATCAAATCGGGGTTAAAAAAGATAGAGTTGAGGAAAGAGCATCCCATTTCCTAAGCACTCCCTCTACAAAGGAACTCATGACGAAAAATATTATCATGGCCTTGCATGTCAATGAAATCCACCCCATGAAGTAAACCCCCATCCATACGATTATCATTGCACATGTCCATTGATGGGTTTCCCTCGAACATACTTCTTGGTCTAGGTACTAGCACACCTAAGATGAGGTAATAATGACCCTCCCATACCTAGAATTGGAAAATTACATAACTTTGTAAGCTATTTGAAGTTTGAAGAGGATATTATGTGAGATAAATCTAATGGATTTTGTGTTAACTTGATTCACTTTATATATTTTTTTGGGATTGTGTACCTTCCCTTCAATCTTCATGATGCCTCTTGGACCACATGATCCCCCTCCTTGGATGATGATTACACATGATTGATGACACTTGGATGCTTTGGAGGATGACAAAGGGGGTATTATCTCACTTGTATGGAGGCCATCCCCATCATTTGAGGGAGTTCATTTGTAACTCCTAGGAGGATGTTGGATGATTTGATCACATGGCTTCGATCATGAGACCCCACTAGAATGTATGGACATGACCTAGAGGACGATTGATTGATGGGATGTTTCACTTTTTGAGGAGGATGTTGTCCCTTTTATTGAGGATTTTTTACTTGGAGGGATGATGTAACAACTCTCCATGTATTATGGCGCCTTTTGGAGATGGTATGTTACCCTTTGATGATGAGACATTGCACAAGGAGCATGGGTGTTTCACCTTTATGATGTTTGCACAGCTTTGATGAGATGTTGGGGTTTTCCTTGAGGACGAAATGACACCTTTGATGATGTCATACCCTTTGGAGGCTTTGAGGCACCCATGGAGATGGAATGTTGCACCCTTTCATGGAAATGTTTCACCTTTTGGAGCATCTATTTCACTTTTTGAGTGAGTCATCCCCTCATTGAGGACCAGGACCAGGACAGTTTGATTTAAAATCAGGCTCTGTAAAAAACAAATACAAGGAGACAATCAAGAGCGTGCCCATTTAAACATAGCACAAAGAACTCGAGGTCTTCATAGAAATATCAATCACAGGAAAAAACCCTTTCGATACAGACATAGTAGTAAACCACAGGGTTTCCTTATAACTCCCAGTATGGGAAAATGGAACAACAATAAGCCACAGAGGAAGACAACGATGGGTAGGGTAGAAAAATCCAACGCACATGGTGCATTTTACGCCTATAGAGGAGAGGCGACTATTAAATGAACAGTGACAGTTACAAGAACACACGGAGATATAACCTCTATTTATGTTCTTAAGAGCCAAACTATTTGACAAAAATACCAGTGAGGATGCATAACATCAAGGCATAAATTATATCACCCCACAACCATACAATATATATCAACGTTATGGCCACCCTAAGATCAGATCTTGAGGTACTTTGGTTCCAAGACAATGAGAATGAGCCCACGACCATGATTATGGTATGAAAAATACACAACAACCAAATAACAATATGAATGCGACTGGATAGGGTTAGACACATGACTGTGAGGAAGCAACCGACAATAATACATAGAGCGAAACCCTCCACCATTAATACAAAGCTATATATAACGAATTCACTTATTATCCATAGAGACCCACCACAATTTTAACCAACAGAGAAACCAGTGAATGCAAAACTCAACCAAAAACCAATTCTTTTGTTTGTAATCTGAAACAATTACACAATCATCTCAAAGATAAATAACATTCATTTACATAGTTGAAATTCTCAGGAGCACACAAACCCAAGAATTATTGAGCTATTGTTTGTTCATACATAGAGTATAATCAATGGATGGAGTGAAAAAGAACCATACCTATAACAAAGAGCTTAAAAGGGTGAGTTGGCTAAGCGTCTTCCTTCCCAAGCCTGAAATGCAGAGCTTAACCACCAACAGACCCAAATACAACAAGGAACAATACTAGGGTGACGAATGATGGGGGGAGTATGGAGTGACNTACATTTAATGCACGCCACTTCCATCTCCTATCCTATTCAATTCTGAAGTACAAGACAACTAAATATTAACCATTCATTAAACCATGTATTCAATTTCCAAACCATTGAAATCTGTGACAATATTCCTTGCCCAATGCGCCACCCCAAACATCACACGTTAACTTTTGCTAATTTTTTATGCCATATCATATGTATTGCAATGTTATATGCACCCCAAAATAAATCAAACAAAAATCACATAGCCACTAACCAACCATATAATAGTTAGGACTAACACTAACATATTTTACCTTTCCATTTGCACATAATCCTTAACATAACTCAAACATAGATCCTTTCCGTTTAGGATTTTTTTTGTAAGTTTCTTTTCTTTGTTTTGGTTATGTTATTTTTAACATATTTCTTGTATATATGTGGCCAGGTAGTTGATCATGACGATTTGTGACATGGTTAAATCATAACAACTGTAAACACATGCCTATCATAACATAAAAAATAATGCTTTGAATTGAAGAAACATCCCATAAAATGCATCATCCACCTGTTACTATGTCAAAAGAAACCAAGATTGCATTGTCAACCATATAGGACTGTGTAAGCAGCATCGAAACAACAACATAAAAACGTGTGACATGTCTATCTTCGAGCCTCTATTCTACATGGGGGTCCCACCTACTAGTATTATATTATTAACATAGTTTAATAATAGGCTTTAGCAATACTTTGAGGGTGAAATTCCTTGTTGCAATTTTAATCGTCAACAAACTGGTGACTCCACAGGGAAATCTTTTTCCAACAGATTAAGAAGTCAGAATGTCTAGTTTCGTGGACCAAGTAACATCATATCAAGAAGATATAAATCAAAATGGTTATGCAACAAGGGGAAGTGAGCAGATTTAATAGAAATATGACCGAGAATTTGGGAATAACTCATGGAAAGTGTTAAGTATGAGGGGGTTTATTTTTTTTGGGATTGTGTACCTTCCCTTCAATCTTCATGATGCCTCTTGGACCACATGATCCCCCTCCTTGGATGATGATTACACATGATTGATGACACTTGGATGCTTTGGAGGATGACAAAGGGGGTCTTAGAGATTTGGTTTTTGATTTAGTTTACTCCATATTATAGGCATCGTTGGAGGTCTTAGAGACCTATCCACACTTGCATCATGGATTATTTATGTATTTTTTTCGTATTTCTAGGGTTTGTGAGAGACAAATGCATTATTTTATGTTTTTAGGGCTTGTATTATGTGAGAAGGGTGCTAGATCTCTCCTATAAATAAGAGTTTCCCTTTTCACTTTCAAATCATTGTTACTTGTGGAGATATATCACTCTTGTCTTCTTCTAGTTATTCTCTTTCATGAAGAATGCTATGGATGGTTAACTAGGGTGACTTCTTTGGGGGCTATGCTTGTGGATCCTTTACTACTTGGATGACATGGAAATTAGGGTTTTGATGCATGGAAGATGTTTTGAGTAAGAGTTCTCTTTTAATATTGTTGTTTTTTTTAATCATGCATTTTTAGATTGATGTTGTTTCTCTAGTGGTGGTTCTTCATCCTCTTGGATTATTTTTGAATAAACCCTCTTGTCAAAATCCTTGGAAGGTTTACTAGTGGAGGAACCTTCTCTTGTATCATACCCAAACATTTTAGAAGGATTGGCTAGGGTTAGTAGTGGAAAACCTCTAATATTCACCCTAAAATAATCCACTTATTCTCTCAAATAAGGATTTTTTTTGACCCCATGTGCCCAAAATAGTAGGAACTAGTCTTTTTCTCCATAATAGCCAATCATTATTGGTGAAATTTACTACTTCGGGGTAAGGGTCAGGGTTTATTTGTTGCAAAATTTCATTTTCAGCCATAAAAATGAAGACATATGGGGTGTTTAGGCATACTATTGACCTAAACTCATTGTTGAAACCCTAAATTAATTTTCTAAAGTGTTTTCATACATTTACTACTACTGAAAATAACATGTTTCATTATTGAAACAATCTCCAAACTACTAGATATCATTTATTTTATTGTTCTAATAAATTTATTTACTATACTTTTTTTTCGATGGAAGAAATTGTGGGAAACCCTTTGAGTACTTCCCCAAATTTATGTATGGTAAATGGGGTAAACTATCAGCCTTGATTACAGGGCATAACCCGGTGATGAGATCAAGTGAGGCTCAACAATCTCAACAAACATCAACAATAGTTGGTCGGGGACTTGACCCCAAGACCTCATTCATAATAACCATAGCACTCATCCACGAACTAACCCACCAAGCTTGTTGTTATTACTTTATTTACTGTTGTTATTTCATATATTACTTGCTAGTTTCATCTCTACCTTAGACATTTTCTTTATTTTTTGGTGTTTGGGGACCCTACTAAATTCATGCTTACTTCGAAAGCCTCTCTTCTAGTATTGAATCCTCTACACTCCAAATCTAGAAATTGTCTTATCCCACCACCTCTTATTCACTTTGCTTATCTTTATCTTGGTGGTAGTGTGAGTATTCACCCTAGGGGGACCTAAACTTGATTGTGTCTTTCCTGGGGATTGTTGGAGACTACTAGGGAAGCGTCTCTTGTATTTGATACTATTTCTTCACTAAAGAGAGGGAAGTTGTTTCCTAGGTGAAAATAGTGACATCTTCCATGTTCCATTTGTCTTACTACCTTGTGAATGCTTTTCACTTGGTGCAAGATTGTGTGGTAACATTTTGGAATCGTTGTCGGGGAGAACCAAGTCAATATTATTGGAAATTGAAAGTCTACACTTCAACCTTATTTTGATGAGTATACATAAAATCCTAACTTGGTGTGCTTATATGGAAACTGCACAACAAGAGAACCCAGGGGTTGGAAGTTCCAACCCAAGAAATTTTCAAAGGTACATTAATCCTCCTATGGTTTATAAGAGAGTATTTCCTCCAACTTCTCCTAGTATAAGAAAACTCTTTTCCAACCCTCAAATGGATTTACAACCATGGATTACCAATTCCTACAAAGCATTAGACATGTCCAAAATTCAAGGTTTACCTCATAACATCCCTCACAAATTTGATAAATGGTTACCCAAGTTTGCCAAAATAATTTCATTTCTAATAAAAATCACTTATCCTCCTTCTATGGTGTTTTTGGACATCGTCCTATATCTAATTAAGTTGAAGATGTAGTCATGAATCATTTCTATATATCCTTGGCATTACCCCCTCTCACCTAGGGGTAAATAGAGGAGATAATTTTTCATGATCCACATCACAGATAACAGTCCCAAATATCATGACCAGAGAATTCTCCAAGGACAATATCCCCTCATATGCCTCTTCCTAATAATTTATCAACTCATTCGCATGATCAACAAACTCATCAATGATGGTGGGCCGACAAACATGAGGTGCGTTAGCCATTATTTCATACAAAGTATTACATGTAATGTATTGGGAATTTAGGTAAGGGTCATGGGTCAAAGTCAAATAATGAATCATAATTCTTGGAAGTTATGTCATTTCCCTTGTTTCACCTTGGTGGTCATCATCTATACTCTAGTCAAGTGTTGTAACTATTGGGAAAGACAGGCACTACTAGGAATCTTTGATAGGGGTAATGTATCATTTATTTCCATACTTAACACTTTCCATCTAGATTCCTTTCATTTCCCTATATTTTGGAAGTGGCTATTACATGTATCCCCAAAAGGTTCGTACTTCATTCCCCTATGAGAATAAGGGGCTTGAATGCCCGAGGTCGATGCAACCGGTAAGAAAGAATGAAAAGAGCATATTATAAATTCAAAATGCAAAACAAATAAAGGGATATGAATGATTAATCAAAATCCAAGTTAGATTGAGTTGTACCCCCTCACTATGAGGTCATCACCCCAAGTCCTAATGCACTGAATGCATATCTAAATAAAGGACTTAATTGAATTATCCCAATGTAATAAATGCATAATATTGAAAATGAGATTGAAAATAAATTAATGGATATCAAGAGGCAAGATAGGGGTGGAAAGAAAAAGTGTCGAGGAAAGGGTAACTCAATGCACCAAGCTCTCCCTCTACAAATGCACTCATGGATATTAACATCATACATGGCCTTTCATGTCAATGAAACCATGACCATGAAGTAAACTTACACTTTGATGGGTTTCTAAGGAAATACTCCTCTACTTGCTTATTGGCACACCTAATAGAATTCTATGATGGTATTCACATACCTAAACTTGGAAAATTGAATAAAGTCATAAGCTAGCATGAAGTTTGAAGAAGAAACCTAATGGGAATTACTTACATGGATTTTGCATTAAATTATGACTCACTTTGTATTATTCTAATGACTCTTGTATCCATAATGGTTGGTCTCACTTGACTCTCTAAGTCCTTGCTTGACGATCATGCACACTTGACATGGTCCTTTGGGGGAAATTTTAATGCTTCTCCCCCACTTCATGGAGGACATTTCACATTGTATGGAGGTTTTTTCACCTTTTCTAATGAGCGTTGGATCATGTGATGACTTACAATGCTTCTTGACACCCTCCATATCCTCCTAGACCATGGATTTCACACTTGGGAGGTAGGACGTTGCACTGTGAGCTTGATGTGCCATTGAGAGGGAAGGGAGACCTCATCATAGAAGTTGCACCCCTTGAGGATGTTGAGGCTTGATTTGATGACATGTCATATGTTGATAATAGTACACCTTTTGGGGGGGTCCTGAATCCTTTTTCTTCGATGAAATCATTCCCTAGCTTGAGTACGTTGCACATATGGAGATGATGTCACACTTGAGGATGATGTGACATTTGCTTGAACCAACCTAGCACTTGGATGATGATTGGGCACCTTGTGGATGAGGAAATTCACTTTTCATGATGAGGAGGCATGGACTTTAATGATTCTCACCGTTTGGAGAGAGACATGACTTTTGGAGTTTTTCACCCCTTGAGGAGATGAGGTCACCTTGGTTTATCCTTCTACACTCACACATGTGGAAATTTTAGAGGATATTTTGATGTTTTGGCATTATATCGTTGTTTTAGAGGTGTTTTTGGTGGTCAAACTAGACCTTTCCACCTTGTATCATGTATTTTTATGTTTTAGGGGTTTATTAGAGAGGCGAAGCATTTGGTTTCCTCATATATATAGAAGGAGTGCTACGTCATTGTAAATCATAGAAACTTGTGGAGGATTATCACTAGTTGTCTCTTTATCTTTCTCTTTCACTATGGATGACTTATGCAACTTCTTTAGGATATTATATATTGTATGATTTTTCAATATTTGATATATGATTTCATGGTTAGGGTCTCATGGATGATCATTGATTTACCTAATAAGTGCTCTTTCTAAATCTTTGTTGGTTTATTTCTTGTATGTATTAAGTGTTAATATGTTTATAAAAGTGGTGATAGTGTGTGTTACCTTGTATTTCTCTTGAATAAACCTTATCTTGAAACCCTATGAAGGTTTTTAGTGGACTACCTTCCCTTTTTATCATTGTTTAAATCTTGTTTAAGGACATATGGAAAATTTCTAGGGATTGTAGCAAACTACCCTAGGTGTTTTCCTATAGGATAGAGTTCTAGGGATTGTAGTGGAATATCCTAGGGTTTATCCAAGATCCATGTTTAATATTGTCAATAGGTATAGAACAATTTCTAGGGTTTGTAGTGGACTACCCTAGTCTTAATTCTATTAGTTAATCCTTAAGGTTTGTAGTGGCTACTTTAGGGTTTACCCAAATCTTTCCTTTGTCTCCCAAGAAAGTTATTTTTGATTCCATATGCCTAAGAGGATAAACCAACACTAGTATTTCTCCCTTGTGATTTTAAACCCTAAATTTCACCTCTCCTTTGTTGTCTTAAGGTAATATTAGGGTTTTTTCAACTTCTCCTTAATTTTTCAGCCATTTTCTAGCTTGATGTCTATGGTTTATTTGCATCTTTCAACTTGAGATACATAATGACACATTTATTACATTATTGTTGTAATTTTCAACTCTTTAGGGCTTGACGTCTTGGATATTTTAGGGTTGTTGTGTGTCATATTTCATTTCAACAAATATTTGTTATCTAAACCCTAGTTTAGTTTACATTTTAACCCCTATTTTATTGCACGCTTAACTTATTTCAAAGGATGCTTAATTTTTGTTGTTGTAATTTGACATATTGTTGTAGCTAATCATCTTTAATACAAGTTTTATAAAAACCATTGATTTTATATTGATTTGTAGTGTTTGGGGCATCTCTTTGACTTATATTGTATTGGTAAATATCATTAATTGTCCAAGATATGCCACATATACAAATATGGAAATTGATTCATTAAACCGCCTTGTACCTACCTTGATTACCTTGATCTAGTGGTGGTGTATTTGAGTAATCAATATATGAAGCTATAGAATTTATCCCATCTTGCTATAGGATTCCTCGAGGTTGTTAAGGAAGCATCCCTTGTGTTTGATTCATCCTTCACTAAAATGAGGGAAGTGATTTTCTAAGGTGACAATGGAAACACTTCCCTGTTACACTTGTCTTGCCCCTTGTGATAGGCTTTGCATAAAGGTGATAGATTTTGTAATAAAATTTTGGCGTTGTTTCTGATGAGAATTGAGTCATTCTTCTTGGAAATATGAAATCTATGCTTCAAAATTAATTGATAAGCATATATAAAATCCTAACCTATTGTGCTCATATGGTGAATCCATTGAGGAAAGAATCCCTTTTCCCTATGCAAATTTTGAATACCTTGTGCTTGTAAGGTGAAGCAAGCATTATTGTAAAGGAATTGAAGATTCACCTTGGAAAATCCACTCATATTTTTTGGTAAGGTGTCCGTTGATGATTAAAATCGCAATGAGGATTTTTCCCACAAAGTATTGCTAAAGCCTATTATTATAAGCTAACAAGATATATAATACTAGTAGGTGGGACCCCCTTGTAGACTCAGAGATCAGAGCTGGTTCTTATTTCATGTTTATGCTGTTATTCAACATCGCTTACATGGTTCTACATGATTGATAAAATCTTGATTTTATGAGTGATGGATAAAGCATGTTGTGTGTTTTTTCAATTACTCTAGGCTCTAATTTCATGTTATGATGGCCTATGTTATCCATTGTTATCCTTGCTATTTTTTCAAGGATTCATTGTTGTGACACCTGCACAATAGACATGTTAGTAGCAATACATAAGAGCAATTGAAAAGAGGCAAAAGAAATATTAAAAAAATGCAAAAAGAAAAGATTGAACTATGCTACTATGTTGCATTACATGCATTGAAGTTAGAATGATTGTTGTTAATCATAGCTAACAAGTTAATAGCTATGCGATTTATTGAGTTATATGAAATCATGGTTGATATGTGTTATGGTTTGCGATAGTTAAATGTGATATGGGTGGTGCTCTTGGAAATTGTTGGATGTTGGTTTTGATGCATGGTTTAATTGAATGAATTAATGGATTAGTGGGCTGGTTTGTCCTAATGAATTGAATGACTGGAGGGTGGAGGCGACGTGCATTTACTGCACGTCACCCCTACTCCTTCCACTTGTTGCCACCCTAGTTTGGATATTGTTCAACTGTGTTTTGTTGTGGTTAGGCTCCAAATTTCAAGCAAAGGAAGAACCGCTCAGCCAAGCCCACGTTTTTAAGGTGCTTTTAGTTACAGGTATGTCCTTTCGCCATCCATGAATCTGCTATGGTTATGAAATAGATATTGGCTCAGGATGTATGGGTCTGTGTTTTCCATAAGTCTAGAAACTGTGTAAATTTGTGATATTTTTCTGTAATGAATCGTTGGTGGTTTTCATTGCCATAATTTTTGAAGTCGCAATGTTATTGGTCATTCTGAGTGTTAGTAGCCATAAAGGATCTTTTTCATCCCTGTTGGTTTTAATGAGAGGGTTTCATTTGGTATATATTGGCTGGATGTCTCCACGCATTCGTATTACTATACCTAGTTGTTTGTTGTTATGGTGTTTATTGGGTTTGGAACGCCTTGTGTCATTGCACATTGTTTCACTTGGGTATGGGTTGGTTATGCTATTGATGGTTGCGTAGTGGGTTATATTTATTTTTCTCTTCTCTATTTTATATCAGCGTTATTAGTTGGTTTATTGGGGAAATCCACAAGGGTTATACCTTGCATGTTCTAAGTGTTGTTACAGGACCAAAATGAAGCCTTGCTCCTCTGTTCATAGACTCTCCTATCATGGGAATTATCACCCTGTCTGCAAAGTTATTTGTGGTATACCTTGTGTGTACACCATTGGTCTCGGAGGTTCTCACTCAATGTTGGGGGGTCGACTCCATGTCTCCCTGTGTTGGTCCACATGGTGAATCCTTGATTACTCAAAGTCTGGTTTTGATAAAAGGAACCCGTTATGTCTTGTTGGATACATGGTCAACGGTTATGATTTGGTGGTGCTTCGTCGATAATGTTCTATTGTTGGCTCGTCTCTATTGATTATCCTAACAGTGGCCATTTTTTGTTATTGGTATTTAGTCACTGCAATTGGCTATTATGACAATCTAATTGATAAGATCAACATTGTTAATTGGTTGATTGAATAAATGGGTTGATACACAGTCGTTGTCTTTTACATTGTGATTATTGAATTATTGACCCAACATTATTTTTAATTGATTAAGTCACAACAATGCTTCATGCATGATGTGTGGGTATGTGTGGCATTCCTACAACACAATAGGTTGAGTTAATGATTGCTATGACTGTGTGTTTTAAATTTCCAAGTAGGAGTATTGCAATTGTGGAAATTATGGCATGGTCATCCATTATATATGTTATGGTTATTTGATTGCGCCATTAGAGACGGTCACAGGTTTTTAAACAATATGTTTGGTTGCAATTTGATCAATTCGTGAGATGAGGTTGGGCATTCTGTTGTTGACTCGTTGTATTGGATTGATAGCCTAGCATTGGGGATGTTTAGATTCAAAGTAGTTCAACCTATACAGTCACAAAAATGCTCTTGTGTTTTGTCAAATGGTCTGCATATCCTACAACATAGTGTGAGTTGAAATGGTGATTGTTGTCTGTGTGTTTAAATGACAAGTCAGATATTTTCAATTAAAGTATGGATCGTTGTGTTTGACTGTCCACTATGTATGTTAAATTATTATCATACATATTAGCAATGCTATGCACAGGTGCTGTGGCAGTATGGTCTCATTAAAATTTAATTGTTAGATGGATTTGAGGGATAAAATCGGGCATGATTTTGTGTCTGTGTTGATGGATGGTGGTTGATTTTTTTTTATACTAAACAGAGTGGAAATAAGTGATTGTTTATTCATTTGGAAATTGTTGTAAAATATTAAATGGATAAATGAGAAGAAACATAGATCCTCTTCATGTTGTTGTGGAATGCATGTTGTCTTGTTTTGATGACACTGTGTTAAATATTTGATTACAAACAATGAACAAGTCAATGCACAAAATTAATTGAATTATACACATCAGTTTTCATTTGATCAAATTGATTATTTGGTTGGTGTTATTTCCTTTTACAGAATGGTTTTATGGATTACTTAATTAATTTTTCCTTTTACAGAATGGTTTTATGGATTACTTAATTAATTTTATGAACAATATCCACTCTCTTCCCTACCATTATTTGGCTTTTTTCTAATTACAACCCCATCGCCTTCCCACATTCATTTTTCACTCCTTGATCTAAAAATTAATTACAGTTAAGAGGAGTTCTATATTGAAGCAGTTTGAAATCGCAGTTTCTTGGTTGGATCACAGTGACATTTTCTTTGTTTTTCATTACAGTTGATTGTTTGTTGTCTTGAACAGTAACTTTGTTTCTTTTCCCCCTCGTTATATCATGTCTTTCTCAATAAAAACCCCTCGCATATCCCAGGACCTTTTGTTCACCCCCTTCTCATTGGCAATAGTTAAGCAATTTTTATGGATTGGATTGCATGAGTTTGATATGTTGCTGGAAAAAAAATATTTCATATTTTTAAGGAGTCATCATGTGTGGTTGTTAAAGGGACTATTTTCTAATCAATCATGCATGCAGGAATGAGATTTTTCAGATGAGGTAGCCATGGCAGAGGAAACCGAGGGAGAGGTAATTGGAACAGAGGCCCAAGAAGACCAAGTTTATCCATACACTTTGACGTTGACTCACAAGATTTAGGCCAGTTGTTTTAGGCTGGATTTTTCAATTGGATTGGGAAAGGAGTGGTCCAACCTAGGCCTGAAA
>CBVK0100184486.1:4468-19702 GCA_900067695.1 Picea abies
CAATACCATCACAATTAAAACAAATTAAAGGAAGCTTACCTCTATACCTACCGTTGGTTCCCTTGTTCAATCTTTTGACAAAGTTGGCCACTTCTTCATCATCTTCCGAGACGTCACTGCTACTGCTATATTCTTCTTGTTCATTTTTATTTTTCTTTGATCTTTTGGATGCTTTGAAGGATGCTTCTTTTACATCTGGATTTTCCTGTTCAGTTCTCATCTCATATGTTGTGAAGATTCCATGCAGTTCGTCCATGCTTATTGAGTTTAGATCCAATCTTTCTTCTAGTGTTGATATCTTAGGGTTGAATCTCATAGGAAGAGATCTTAGTACCTTTTAAACAATTACAGATTCTTCGACTTCTTCTCCCAATCCTATGATTGCATTCACTATTTCATCGACTCGTAAGAAGTAGGTTGTGATATCTTCATCTTCCTTCATTTTTAGTTGTTCGAACTGACCTCTGTAAGTTTAAAGCTTTGTTGCTTTGACTTTTGAATCTCCTCCATAAATATTTTGAATCCTGTCCCAAATCTCTTTAGCAGATTTACAATGTGCAACTTTGGTGAATATCGTATCACTGAGACCATTCAAAAGTGCATTTTCGACTTTGGAATTATTCTCACTGAGTTTCACTGCTTTGTCATTTGTTGGTGGAACTGTTAGTGTTGTGTGTCCATCTACAATTGATTGCCAAACTTGAAATCCATGTGCCTGTATATATGTCTTCATCCTTATGCTCCAAAAAACATACTTTTGTCCATCAAACTATGGTATTCCATTTTTATACGAGTTGGTACTCTCCATGATCTACCTTTCAGTGGTTAAACTGATTTCTGAAGGAACCTGCTGTTTTAGGATTAATCCGTAAGTGCGGACACAAACCGATCTCCCTAGATCCACCTGGATCTAGAACAAAATAGGACAGAATAATACTCTTTCCCTAGATTTAGACTATTGAATGGACTAGGAGGCAAGAATCATGAACATACCTTGTGATCGCTTCCTTGGGTCTTTGTTGTTCCAGCTTCGGTCCAATGCTCTTGCACCGTTTAGATCACAACAGTACAAACCAATCGAAGTGAAGACAATTCAATATATTCAATAATTAATCTATGCATATGATCAAGGAATTATGCAATAAAGTGACATTAGCTTTATGGGAAAGGGACATATTACTGTATTAAATTGATAGAAAGTAAGACTTACAACCTGAGCCTTGATGTTGCAAACCTCCTTTCAATGGATCCTAGCTCTGACACACACACTTGCTCATGCATGAAGAAGATCAACCACTTTTGATAACCTTGCTGGTGTTTCTAGCTGTTGTAGCATCAGTCCTTCATACAATCTTACACTAATTCTCCAATAAATCTCTTGCTAGTTTGCTTCTAACCTTTTCCATGAGAATCCCATCAATTTATAAGAGAGAATGGATTAGTTACTTGGATAGGAATGATCCCAAAATATCAGGAAAGCTAGTACTTAGATAACCATTCGAATGTCATCTCATCCTTATAGAAGATTCCCTTCTAGAAGGTTCGAGAATTTATCTTTTTCCCTTCTTTAGAAAGAGTTCGCACCCTAACTGTTAGACACAGTGAAAAATTCTCGCACCCTGGCTTAAGGAAGCCTGCGAGAATCATGCATTCTCATAGGCAAATGTATTGGTAGCCTGCGAACCTTCCTCAAAACTGTGAGAGATAAAGGTAACTTTTCTCTGGAGAAAGTTCTAATGAAGAGCTTGATTACACCATAATCAATACATCATCACGACGACCAAAATCATGGATAACAGAATGCCCCCCAAAGTCTGAGATTGGAATCAGTGATAGTCGATAGACTTTGTAAGTTGCATGTGTGTGTCGAGAACCAAGAGCACATCTAATCGGAAACCTGCAAACAAACAAGCATCTGCAGAGTATCATATATATCAATTCTGAGGTAGGCATTCCCATACTCAGATCACAGACTGATGCCATTGTAGACATGGGTCATGGCCACCAATCATACATCGTGGATCCATGCCGTCAAAACATAGCATAGCCACCGGAATACACTGTGGATCTATGCGAGACTTTTCAAATCAAGACAACATAGCCACGAAACATACATAGTGGATCTATGTGTCGCAAATTATACATACTCCATCGCAACCTGAATCACAAAGATGATATTTAGGGTCTTCAATCTCGTCTCCCAAAGTATGAATCTAACCATGTGATTACATGTGTTGAAGTCGAACATGGTAGAAACCACTTGATTACCGGTCATTGATGTAACTGTTAACAAGTGCGAGGGAAATCACCATTGATGTCAATGACTCCCAAGGTACCAAAGTACAATCCATCGAGTGTGAATAAATGAGTTGATGTCGAACATCCGACGGAGTCTTTTGATCAGGGGCCAATGATGTAAACCCACTGTCGAAAGTGAGGAAACTTGCCATTTAGGCATGCAAGCTCCAAGGTACTAAAGAATTTCTAAGTCTTGATTCCGGATAATGAGTTGAAGTCGACGGAACAAAACTCGTCACAAGAGGGCCTTGATGTATCCCCCATCAATGACACGAAATGAGTAACTGAGTTTGAAGGTGAAACAAAGTATGTGGCAATTGAACTTTGGACACAGGGAAGGCCGACACGGAGTGAATGGATAACTACGGATGGCCAACTCAATATAGGTTTCAGATGGACTTCTCTTGAACATATGAATGACACAACCAATGATTTGGTAGCATTGACTCAAAGACGACACATGGAATGACCTTGTAATCAATCGAAAGAGAGACAATTGGATTTCCCAAACCGGCTTCAAATGATGAATAGGGGGTGTCATGTTTAAGAGCGACACTTACTACCAATCAATATGAAGATGAAACATATCCCTTTCCCAAATTTTCCCCCACCATTTCTGGCAAGTACCTCTTTATTTTTACGCAAGCTTGAAGAGGATCACATATGCTTGTTGATATAAGTTCATCCTTTGGACGAGTCCCTCGGAGTATTTTTAATGAACCCTAAGAAGGAGTGGTTCGGTCCCATCACGGGTCTGTCAATGTTTGTTTAACGAGTCCAGAGATAGTAAACTCGAAGGTTTTTCAAGATTATAGAGTTTGGAAAAACACTCAAAAGAGAACTCTCTCAGTTCATTTTTCGTAACATAGTCTGGATGAGACCGAAAAAGAGAGAAATTATCACTCACCAGATGCATACTTCAAATACTTTATCGAGCGTGAAAATAGCAAGGTCGTTCGGCGATCTTTTCATGTTTAGAGAGTCTAAAAAGAGCTTAAAGAGGACTCCAGGGGGGTTCCTTTTTCGTATAACCTCATGAGCCCAAAAAAGTGATAAAACTATGCTCAATCACGTTCTTATGTTTTCACGAGCTTAAGAACAGACAAAAAGACGCTCGAGGTTTTATGTAAAAACCATAAAAAACAATCAAAATCACACCATAATGGAGAAAAATATGTCCATATATTTGTTTGTAATCATCAATGTTTCACACCTGCAAGTCATTACACTCATTTTTACATTAGTAATTAGGTTTAAACAATAGATAAACATAAAAAACCAAAAATAACATAGTAAAAAGTAATTTAAATGAGTAAATACACATTTTTACCATATCATTCCACATTTTCACTATTGAGTTCCAAAAACCCCCATTTTACCCTCCGACTTCGGCATTGATTTTTGGGAGCTACAAGAGATCATTTGATGAGCCGTCTGCAGCATTACGATAAGCTCTTCTTTCTTCATCTTTTCATGGTTTAAATTTTTGATTTCATTCGTTAATTTTTTGCATTTTCAAGTGGTTTTTGAACCCTACATGCGCGCAGGAATTCTCGCAGGATGCCCATACGGGGCCTGCGAGAATGATACTTTCTCTTAGGAAAGATTTGAGCCACCTGCGAGGGGTTCGCACTGTGTATAATAAGGCACCTGCGAGCATCATAGAACTCAATTTTTTTTTTAAATATTTATCCAATGAAAAAGATTTATATCTTGAATAAAATCATTAATCCCCTTTGTATGTTTCTTATGTAGATAAATAGCCACAAACATGGTGCTTGAGTGGCGGGAACGAGAACATGAGGAGGATAATGAAAATGATGAGAATCATCCTCCCACCATAGCTGCATTGAGAGATTGTGGTCTCTTAAAATACTTCCGTATCCCGGGCATGAGAGCCCAAGTCCGATTACTGGAGTATCTAGTCCGTATGTGGGATCCAGACCAGCAAGTTTTCAATGTAGGAGCTCACACATTAGCCATTAACATAGAGGACATATACTTCTTGACAGGATTATCTAGGCACAGGTCTCATGTCAGTCTGACCGGCAGCAAAGGTGGCAGGTTGAAAATGAGTGAATATTGCAATCAATACTATGTACCCGAGGCCGAAAGAAAGAAAGGGAATGTGGCGATCTGGGGAGTAACAGACCTGACTCTCCTCACTATTCTCTTCATGATTTCTTGGATGGCTGGGAGTGTCACTCCCCATATGGTATTACAGAGCTACTTCCAGTATGCCATCGAGTGTACTGAGCCCCGAGTATTTAACTGGGCTGATGCAGTGTTGTGCAGTATCAAAAGACAACTGACCAAGTGCAGGTGAGGTGAACTGAAACAATTTCGATATGGATCTTTGTTAGTGTCTTTCTTCCTTGAGAGAGTCCCCGTATTTAGACTACAGGTTGAGTGGGACTTTCCAGGTCCTAGGGATCCGAGGATGTTGTGATGGTGCCAACTCATGGCCCAGCACGTGGCAGGACCAATCGTCAAATATGACGATATTTTCTTTGACTGGTTGCAAAACCAGATGTTCATGACTACGCCTATGCCAGGTTGGATTTTCGAGGAGATCTAGATCTAACACTTCTTGAGGACGCTCAGTGGGGAGACCTCGGTAAGAAGTACACGTATTTTCTCTTTTTAAATGTTTTTGAATTTTTTATCATATTTAAATGTTTTTGTTTTATGTATTTATCTGAAGACTAACACAAAATGTTTTTTGATAACACAGATGTTGGACCATATAGACCTCCTAGCACCTCTCCTATCTAGTGACAAGGAGAGGTAGCAGTAGCAGTACCACAGTATGCCGAAGACTATCAGGTTGTGGAGCAGAATTTAGAGGGTCTGATAGCAGACATTCCAGATATGACTTTGGAAGAGATTCCACGACGTGATCAGTGTCACACTATAGGAGTTTCAGCAGCTATGGGTCGACTACTCCGTAGGGTTGCTAGGGAAGTTGTGTGTTACCATGAACGTCATCCATGACATCAAATTGTAGAAGCTATAAGCTTCCATTTTTGATATTTTGGTCTTCGGACAAACTTTTTGTAAAAAACAAACTCTTTTGATCGTTATGTATACAGATGGCGTCTACCGGTTTACTTTATATTGTGTGGATTTTAATGTGATTGATTTATAAATGATTTAAATGTCTGTCCAATACATAATTAGCCAATGCGTCTGTTAATGTATTAAGACATCTAGGAATATGCTGATATTCAATGTGATCAAAATATCGTTCCAAGAGGCGAATTCGCAAATACACTTGTAATAAAGTAGGACTTCGAATAGAGTAAACATTACTTAGCTGTAGTACCACCAACTGCGAGTCGAGTCGTACAACCAAATGAAGAATTCCGAGCGAGATAGAATCAACCAATAATTCAATAACTGCGCTATACTCTGCAATGTTATTGGTTGCACGACCAAGACATACACCTTGTAAAGATATAAGTTCGTTCGTTGGGGCATAGATCGCCCATGCAGCGGAAGCTAAGTTCCGAGTACTACGGCTAGCACCATCAGCGAAGCCAATATAAGGTAGCGAAAACTCCGACATCTGGCAATCAAACACAACTTCACGTAAGGGCAAATACCAGATAACGTCAAAAGCAAACTAAAGTAACACACACAAAGTATGATACATAAAATACAAGTACTTGTGCACAAATAGCTTATGCATAGTACTTCTTCAAGTACAACCCATTCCTGGGTTCACTCAAAGGTATACCATCGTATTCAACCAACTCATACGCTCATTTTTCCAAAACTCTGCGAACAATGTAAGGACCACACCACATTGGTTCAAATTTCCCAGCTCCTAAGACATCTTTATCCTTTTCATACAGAAGAACAAGATCACCTTCAGAGAAAACGTGAGGCTTGAAATGCTTGTCATACTGTTCCTTGACGCGTTGCTTCTGGGCTTCTATTACTAGAGTAGCGTCACATCGAGTCTCATCTAATCGCATCAGATACAATAGACATTCTTCTTCAACAGAGGTATTGGGTAAGAGTTCAACAGCTAGTTTCAGAGAAGGTATCTCACATTCTATCGGAAGAATGGCTTCTACGCCATAGATTAATCGAAAGGGTGTAAACCCCGTAGCGGATTTAACAGATGTCCGATATGCCCACAATGCTGAAAACAACATCGTGTGCCAGCTGGTTTTATGAATTCCTATCATCCATCGAAGCATAGTTATAAGGACGTTGTTGATTGCTTCGACCTGGCCATTAGCTTGTGGATAATAGGGTGTTGAGTTATCATGACGAAGACCCAACTTTTTCGTAAGTTCAGACATCATGAAATTCCTAAAATGACTACCATGATCGGTAACGATAGCCCGAGGAACACCAAAACGAGCTATAACATGGTTAAAAAGAAACAACGCTGCAGTCTTTCCAGTATTATTGAATGTTGGCATCGCCTCAACCCATTTTGTAAAGTAATCAACAACTACAATGATGTAACCATGCCCCTCGGCCGAGTGAGAGTGACATGTCATAAAATCAATGCCCCATTTTACAAAAGGACCAACTGAGACCACAGGATGAAGGGGAGCAGGATGCGACCGAATTTTCTGAATGTAGGTCTGACAGGCATGGCACTTCTGAACAACAGTAATGCAGTCATTGAACAATGAAGGCCAAAAATATCCTGCACGTAAGATCTTCTGGGCAGTAGCATACCCAGACATATGACAACCACATGCTCCAGAATGGCAGTCATTCAGAGCTTTCTCGGCTTCGTCAAAAGTCAAACAACGTCAAAAAACAGAGTTAATTACTCGACGGTAAAGAGTATCTCCAAGGATAATGTACTGACGAGCTTGATAACAGACACGACGTTGTTCAGTACTATACAAAGCAGGCTGAAAAGTCTGGGTTTGGAGATATATAATGATATATCCATACCAAATATCATCAGTGGTGATAAGGAAAAGCGATTCATCAGGTAATGAACCGACTGCTACATTGTCCGTGGCAGGGTGAGGAAAATCGCATATTAACTCAGCAAAAACTAAGGATTTCTTAGATGTGGCGCGATCGAATTCCAAGTCAAACTCCTGGAGTATGACAATCCATTTGGATTACTTGCCCCCTAGCAATTGACGTGTCAAAATATGTTGCATAGGGTTATAATGTGAAATCACTGTAGTTTTCCTTGAGAGAATATAATGGAAAAAACGTTGGACAGCTTGAACAGCAGCCAAAGCCAGTTTTTCAACATGTTGATACTTGATTTCAGTTGATGTGAGACTTCGACTCAAGTAATAAAAAACATGTTCGTCATGCGCATCATCCTCTTGAACGAGAACCATGCCGATGTATACTCCGAGGCAGCAAGATAAAGAAAGTAATCATGACTATAATCAGGAGGGAAAAGAAGTGGAGCTTTCGTGAGGGACAACTTCAAAGCCTCAAAAGCATTGTTGGCAACAATATCCCAGACAAAATATGAACCTTTCATTAGTAGACGTGTAAAACCACGAGTAATCTCGGCGTAATTAGGGATGAAACAACAAAGAAAGTTTTCTTTCCCTTGCAAACTTTGTAACTGGCACAGTGAAGAAGGAGGAGGGAGATTAAGAATCGCCTCAACCTTAAGAGGATCTACCCAGATCCCTTGATGTGAAACAATGAAACCTAGAAGACATCCGGATTCTACGCAAAAGACTCATTTATGAGGATTCAAACGAATGCTATAGAACCGACAATGAACGAAAATTTCTCAGAAATGAGTGGGGTGATCGACTCGGTGTAAAGAATGAGCTGGTAAATCGTCCAAATAAGGTTGAACGATATGCTTTATATCGTGAAACGCATAAGACATAGCACGTTGAAACGTTGCGCCCACGTTCTTAAGACCGAAGGGAAGTTTTCGATAGGCGAAAGTACCCCAAGGACAAATAAAAGAAGTTTTATGTTGGTCCTCAGGAGCGATGTTAATTTGATTATAGCCGAAGAAACCATCCATGAGAGAAAAGATTTCACTGCCGGCACAGTCATCGACAATCTGGTCGACGAAAGGGGTTGGAAAGTTGTCTTTTGGACAGGCTTTGTTAATATCCTTATAATCAACACACATATGAATACTACCACCTTTCTTATCGATCGGTACAGGGTTGGAAACCCATTCTTTCAGAGCCACGGGATAAATAAAATCGGCTTTAAGAATTTTTTCAACTTCAAGTTTGATAGCTGTCGCTTTACGTGGATGGACAGCGTGAAGGCACTGCCGGACTGGTTTAGCTTCGGGGTATGTCTTTATCTCATGTAAAACAATAGCAGGGTCGATACCGAGCATCTCTTCGTAGCTCCAGGCAAAGATGTCATGAAATTCTTTGAACAGAGCAGTATAGGTGACAATTTCATCCAGAGAACATGAAGCTCCAATGTTAACATTTTCAACTATCCCAGGTTTAACTGACATATCAATGAGAATCGTGGGAGAAATATTACTGAGGTTCCCTTCGGAAAACACATCATGTGTAGATCCGGGAACGGTCGATATGACAACAACAGTCGACGAAGTTGAAATCCGTTGGTAATTCTCCAGAGTGTGTTGTTCCAGAAATAATATGGAACAATGATGCCCATCGTCCCAAGGAGTGTTTTCCATGACGGACATGATCATCTCGTCAGTGCGAAAGATGACACAGAAAGGATCGGGAGACAACTCATCAAGAGAGGGTATAGAAGGTGTTGCCGATTGAATCGCATGATAAGTAGACTCAATTAGACTTAACGGCATGACGTCGCCAAAACGAGTGTGATCTCCAGGATCAGGGACTATCCAAGGGTCGGTAGACACAGGAAGCTCATGAGGTATGGCGGAGATCATGTTAATAGAAGAAAACGACGGGGGTGGAACATCGGGTGGTGGTGGAATGGGGAATGTACCCATTAACGAAGAGTCTTTTAAAATGCCTACACCAACATTCTCGTAACCCGGGGGAGTTTTAGCTATAAATGACGCGTTTCCAGTACAAGTATCGGAATTAAAGAAGGCAAGTTGATCAACCGTAACCACCTTTCCTTGATGAGGAAATCGCACAACACGAAAAAGTGTTGACATAATAGCGTGTATAGAATCTATCCAGCTATGACCAAGTAGAAGATTATAATCCAGGGGAGCATCGAAAACTTCCACTTCAACTTGGACTGTCTTACCTTCTAGAGTAACAGGCAACGATGAAATAACATCGTAAGGCTTAAAACCAGAGCCATTGAAGGATTTCAAAGTATTTTGTGATTCATTTAAAGGAGGAGATCCAATGGCATTCCAACAAGAAAAAGACATTACACACGTAGAGGCACCCTCATCGATAACAGTTCGACAAACATTCTTGTCAGCGACAACAACTTGTATCTGAAATGCAAGCTGAGGGGGTAACCTTGGAATATGATCTTCCAAGTCAAAGACTATTAGATTCGTATCTATAGGATCAATTCCACCTATAGCTTTCAACAGAGCCCTCCGTTGTGCAGGACAAGACTGGAGGACTTCAAGGGCAGACATCGCTAAAGGTGCTTAGGCCAGATCTTCGACAATGCTATAGTTCTAGACCGCACGAGCATGTGGATTGAAGGACGATTTCTTAACAACACCTTTCGGGGGTGGTCGCAGAACTATATCAAGGCTCAGTCGTTCGAGATGAAGAGGACCATTCGTAGGTGGAGTCGGTGGAGAGGGCTGGACTAAAGTAGGAGGTAAATCGTCAACCTTCTCCTTAGATGGAGTATAGTCTTTGGCTCTAGTCGTGAGTGCAATGTTATTTTTCTTAGAATCACTGGTACACATCAAAACATATGATGTCGTAGAAGTAGATGGATGGTCATGAATCACCAACTGAGCCTGTTGTTGAGATGGGAAGGGTTGTGACAAGACTATCGACGTAGAGGGTTTCGGCGTTCCTTGAAGGAACTTAGTAACCTCGGCACGTCGAGGACAATCCTTCGTGTAGTGATCGTCACCATAGATAAGGAAAGGATATCATGGATTACGCTTATCACGATATTCAACAGGAGGGGTTTTAGTTTACTCAATATGATTATTATTTTTACTCTCCTTATTCTTGCCTCTCCCTTTCTTTGATTTATTTTTACCGGTTAGGGTAGATTGAACGACGTTCACCTCAGAGGTTTTACTAGTTGGAGGAGTAGGAGATGAAGCATTTTGAACATTAGAATATGTAGACTTGGGGGTTGCACTTGAAATAGAATGTGAGTGGGCATGAGCAGTACCAATCACACCATCAGCTGCATGCGAGGCAGCTGGAGCAGTTGAAGAGTTGGAAGCACCAGGACGAGGTAATTCAGGTAACAAATCATAAAGTGTTCCCATTTGCGAATAAACGAGATCAAGATATTGAGCACGACTTATAGCCTGCTCCTCCGTAACAACACCACCCATAGCAATGTCTTTACCAATTTCGTTCACGAAGGATTTTGTAAACCATTCGGCCAGTAACTGATCAGGGAGTTCAAGTTTAATGAGACGTCATCTCCGTCTCCACTCATGTATATGATCCGAGATGTGAGTACCTTTAGTTTGTTTGAAGGAAGTCAAAATCTCAGTCCCGGTATCATAACAGATCAGTAACTGGTAATGTGTAAGAAAATCCATAGCTAGGGTATTGAAGTCAGAAAAGAAACCTCGTGGCAATTCAATATACCACTTCGCAGCAGCACCAGTAAGGGTTCGTTGAAAAAGATGTAGACGAATGGATTCATCCATCAACGAGTTGGATGAACACCATAAATGAAAAGTCATAACATGATTATTTGGGTCCTCCCCCACCTTGCCATCGAATTTCGGAATATCCGACAAAAAATTAGCAGGAATAGCAGGCCATTGGGGAGAGTGATGAATAGGATCGTTTAGAATCCTAGACAAATCTGGCAAATCCAAAGTAGCAAGAAAAGGAAATTGTCAATTCACTTGTGGGTACTGGTGACTTTGGGGTGGAAGCCCTGTCGGCAAACCAGTAGGACCGTATGCAGTCTGCCCATAGAGGGAAGACCCTGGCTGATTCGGTGGTGGCCGGATAGGATAGTAGCCCCAAGGATTGTAACCTTGAGTTTGAGTAGGGACCTGAGGAGGAGTAGTGTGACTCTGACCCCAAATAGGATTAGTTATACCTGGATATGGTTGGCCCACGGTAGGGACAGTTTGCTGCCCCCCAACATTTTGAGGAAGGTTTTGTAGAATCTGATTCCAATACTGGGCCAATTCAGGGGGTATGTTTTGTCCAAAAGGTGAGGTTGGTCCCCCTATTGTAGGTTGCATGCCAACCGAAGTTTGTGTAGTAATTGGATTGTGACCAATAAGAGGAAATTGAATCATACCACCTTGTCCACCAACAGGAATCTCCAGGTTTGGTGCAACAGTCGGGATAATGCCACTAGAATTAGGATTTCCAGAAGGAAACGGAGGGAGTGTCGGGATAAAACCGGGAATAGGATGCCCAGGAAAAGGAGGACCACCTGGAGAACCGGCTAGGGTTTGCGGAGGTGTTGGATTGGAAGCATTCAACAAAGCATTCAACGCATGGTAACCGGGTGGTAATGTCGGGATGACATCAGGTATTCGTTGGGTATTGATAGGAGAAAGAGTAGCTACAGTAATTTCAGTTTGGACACTCGTAGTATTCGCGAGATGGGCCATCTCGGGAGGAAGAACAAAGTGATAAGTGGTAGTCTCTGGTGTAGTTTCTGTCTCAGAAGACATGGGAGGGTTGATTTCGTAGACAATGGGTGACTCAGTACCAAAAAGGAATCGTCGAAAATCACCTGACCAAAAAGGATCTTGGCCTACTACATCGGGAGAAGGCCCAACAGTTGATTCAGAAGATGTAACAACGGCTTCGTCAGAAGAATTTAATCGCACAAAAGGTCTTTCACCACAGCGAATGCGATAGTTCTCTCTAGTATTGGTAATTCGAAAATCTTCTAAAGAGTCAGTTCATTCTACCTGTGGAGGTGGCGTGGTGACCACTGGAACGTCACTTGTTTCCCCGTGTGGTGGAGTAACCACTGGGACTTCAGTCTGATGGAGAGAACCCTCTGGTGTACCGGTAGGCGAGGGTTGAGAATCATCCAGATTCTCTGGAGATAAACCTTGCATTCTACGAGAACGTCGTGGGGGAGCAATTGTAAACGAGTGATAAGTTCCGCGAAGAAATTTCTATGGTCAACTTCGAGAAATAAACAACACGCGCTAGGAAACAAAATCTAGGAAGCAATTACCAAAAAAAAAATACCTTCTAATTTCGAAGCCACTAGTTGGTGATGAAATCCAACGTCACAACAATGAGACAAGAAGGGGCAGGGCTAGGATGGAAAAGTTACGTTGACGACCTGCTTAATGGACTTACACCCTGGTGCAAGCTCCCACACATAATCGTGGGTATACCCTCCAAGGAGCCTGAGTAAGTTTGATCAACGTCAATTCCAGGTACCGTGAAGACTTTCCCCTCCACAGTCACCTTGGGTAAGAACCTAGAGAGATAGGCCACTAAGGTCACCACCAACAACAATAAAACCTGGGGGAACAGTCATCAGTCTGATCCACACACAAGGGTAGGGTATCTAGCCCGAAATCAACTCAAAGGCTTCCACTCATCATTGTGGGTATACCTCGAAGTGATCCCCATAATACGTGCAATCTCTACACTGATGTCAACAAAGTAGGGTGAGTAACTCTGCCAACATCAATGCGACCTAGTGCTTGACCCTTGTGTTAGAAGGGCTTCCTAGGACAATATGTTGCAAATGGATTTTAACACTCCCTAACTCAAGATGCTATTGTGTGTTTTGAGCTTTTGGAGAGTGTATCTCTCTTCCTACTCCAAAGCACTAGCCTAGCTAAATGTTGGTGTAAAAGAGCCCTAGAAAAGAGTTACTAGATAAATTTTAAGATTACGCAATGTTTTTAAGAGCTGTTGTTTACTCAAAGGTAACAGAAGTGAAACTCATGTTGTATGACTCTGACCCAAATAATGCAAGGATAAAAATGAAATATAACACTTTTCATTCAATGAATCCTATTTATGGGAGAGAGAGAGAGAAAATTTTCCAAATCAACCCTGTACTACAATGCAATGCACAATTTCCTTTCAAATGTCAATGCAAACAATCATACATCAAAGGACTATTCTCTATGTGTCTTTTTCAAATACTTCAACAAACTCAATAATTTGATTTTCAATGTTTTCTTAAATACAAAAAACAATATTTTTGAAAGAAAAACTTGTTGTTCACTTTCCAAAAAGAACTCTTATTAACGAGAAAAGAAAATCAAATCATAAAGATTCAAGCAATAACAACCCAATCAACTCTTTCAATGAAAGCAAAAACAAAAAGCAAACCAATTAGTCTTCTCAATGCAAATGAAAATGTTCTTTCAAACCAACAAGCAAATGAGAAACACCAAGCACTTAACTCTCAACCAATCACTGGTTCTTAACCATTCAGACACACTCAGCTCTTGAAGTCAGAGAGAATGAATTTGCCAATAAGAGTCAAGAAACGAAAGTCAAGCTACAAAGGACAAGAAAAACCTTGAAACCCTAAAACTGTTTACGCGGGCAAACTAAAGAAAGAGTTATATCAATCAATGATCCAGTAAACCCATAAGAGGTAAATCAACTGATCTGAGCAGTTGGAAAAACCAAAACTCAATTTCAAAATTTTCAAAAATCTTGCTCGCAAGCAAGCAGTGTTACACAGTGCGAGAATATATGATTCTCGTAGGCAAACTTTTAGCAAGGTGCGAGGTTCTCACACTGGACCCTATGAGCAGGGTGTGAACCTGACTGATTCTTGCAGGCTGCAGTTAAACGCAGTGTGAGAACTCCTGAACATAACAAAAATTTTGAAAATGAAAGAAAAATTGACAAAAGCTTCTGGACCTAGAAGGTCTATCAAGATATCCTGAAGACTCAAAGACTGACAAAACAGGAGAAAAATGAAACTAGAGCAAATGGCCATAGAAAAACGTAAAAACCATAAAAGGTTTATCCCTAGTGGAGTCGCCAATTTTGTTTTAGGATTAATCCGTAAGTGTGGACACAAACCGATCTCCCTAGATCCACCTGGATCTAGAACAAAACAGGACAAAATAATACTCTTTCCCTAGATTTAGACTATTGAATGGATTAGGAGGCAAGAATCATGAACATACCTTGTGATCGCTTCCTTGGGTCTTTGTTGTTCCATCTTCGCTCCAATGCTCTTGCGTCGTTCAGATCACAACAGTACAAACCAATCGAAGTGAAGACAATTCAATATATTCAATAATTAATCTATGCATATGATCAAGGAATTATGCAATAAAATGACATTAGCTTTATGGGAAAGGGACATATTACTGTATTAAATTGATAGAAAGTAAGACTTACAACCTGAGCCTTGATGTTGCAAACCTCCTTTCGATGGCTCCTAGCTCTGACACACACACTTGCTCATGCATGAAGAAGATCAACCACTTTTGATAACCTTGCTGATGTTTCTAGCTGCTGTAGCATCAGTCCTTCATACAATATTACACTAATTCTCCAATAAATCTCTTTCTAGTTTGCTTCTAACATTTTCCATGAGAATCCCATCAATTTACAAGAGAGAATGGATTAGTTACTTGGATAGAAATGATCCCAAAATATCAGGAAAGCCAGTACTTAGATAACCATTCAAATTCCATCTCATCCTTCTAGAAGATTCCCTTCTAGAAGGTTCGAGAATTTATCTTTTCCCCTTCTTTAGAAAGATTTCACACCCTAACTGTTAGACACAGTACGAACTTCTCGCACCCTAGCTTAAGGCAGCCTACAAGAATCATGCATTCTCGCAGGCAAATGTATTGGTAGCCTGTGAACCTTCCTCAAAACTGTGATTTCTGGAAAGAGATAAAGGTAACTTTTC
>CBVK0100184487.1:0-12288 GCA_900067695.1 Picea abies
CTCTTCCGATCTCACGTCATCCATTCTCAGCAATGGAAACCTGTACTTGATGGTGATTTTATTAATTGCCCTGGAGTCTGTGCACATTCTCCAGCCTCCATCCTTCTTCGGACTCAGTACTGTCAGAACAACACATGGAATAAGGCTCTCCCTTACCAGTCCTTTATCCAGCAAGTCCTGCACTTGCCTTTTGACCTCCTCGTTCTCCTGAGGTCCAGCAAGTCCTGCACTTGCCTTTTGACCTCCTCGTTCTCCTGAGGTGTCAACCTGTACGCTGCCTTATTCGGAAAACTCGCTCCAGGTATGAGGTAAATATGGTGACTCACACTCCTCATCGGTGCCAGCGAATGAGGTAGTTCGTCCACGATGATATCAGCGAACTCCCCTAGCAGTTCCTGAATCTCTTCTGGCAAGTCGTCCACTCTTGTGCTTGTCAGGACAATTCTCAGCTTCCTGACAACAAAGAATTGTGGATCTTCATTCTTCTCCATTTCTGTGAGAAGCTCTTTCCCACTCATGAGAAGTATTGTGCTGCCCACTTCCGGTTTCACTTCCTTATCTTTTATCGGTAGCAGCGTGTGTGATTTCCCATCCTTCTCCACGGTATAAGTGTTCATCCTCCCATCATGAACAACGTTTCTGTCAAACTGCCATGGTCTCCCCAATAATACATGACATACATCCATGGGAATAACATCACACAGAATCACATCTCTATATTCACCCATTTTAAATTCAACCAAGCATTGTCTTGTAACACATACCCGGTGTCCTTTCTACAGCCATGACACTTTGTAAGGACTCGAGTGTCTGTTCATCTTCAGCTCCATCTTTTCCACCATCTCGGTTGAAACGAGATTGTCGGTGCTTCCGCTGTCCACTATGACCTTGCATTTCTAGCCCTTGGTCTTGCAAGTCATCCGGAACAGTCTGCATCTTTGCGCTGTGTTCTCCACCTCTTTCTTAGGCTTCAAGAGAATTTTATGCATTGTCAGTGACTTCCCACTTCCAGTGTCCTCATCTTCAACATCACGCCTCTGCACCTCAGCGATGTGAGCTTTTCCTCTGTCCATCTTCATGTCTGGACAGTCAACGGCTTTATGTCCGTCTTTACCACACATAAAACATGTGACAACTCCTCCTCTGCCTCGTCCTCTGCCTCGGGTACAAGGAATTACGTTGGCGTCAGCATAACCGCCACTCTGCTCAGTATGCTGCCTCCTCGGCTCAGCGTATTGCTGCCTTTGTTCGACTTGTGGCTGCCTCTGCAATGAGGTACCACCCCTCTCAGCTTTACCCTGAGGCCTCTCCCAATCCTCCTTAGGCTTCTGCGTTCTCTCCTGGGAAATGGTCTTGCCTCTGGGCTGGCTTCTACCTCGCCCTCATGGTCCCTGCTTACGGTTCAGCTTCTCTTCGGCTTTTAGAGCCATCTGGTATGCATCCTCAACTGTTCGGATGGTAACCATGCTTAGCTCATCCTGAATGTCATACCTCAGACCATTCAGGTATCTCCCCACCTTTTCGTCATCACTCTCCTGATGACCAGCTCGAATGTTGAGCCTATAGAATTCTTCGGTGTATTCTTTCACCGTCATCAGCTTCTATCTTAGGTTCTGCATCCGCCTGAACAGAGTGATCTGGTAATCTCTCGAAATGAACTTCGCTTTCATCTTGGCGATCATCTGATCCCATCTCTTAATCTTCTGTTTTCCTTTGGAACGTCTGTCTGCCTGCAGCTTGTCCCACCATAAGGCTGCGTGTCCTTTCAGCTTTATGACAACATGCCTCACCTTGTTTTCCTCTTCGATATCTTCGTAATTGAAGTAGGTGTTGAGTGCTCGGATCCAATCCAGCAACTCCTCAGCATTTAGACTCCCCTCATAGATGGGAATGTCCATTTTCGTCTTCGAGATCATCCTCGAAATGGCTCTGATCAACCTCTCTGTCGAGGCATCTTCTGCTGAGACCTCTTCGACATCATGTCCAGCTTTCTCTTCAACTTCGGAATCGCTGAACTCTCCTGCACCAGCTCCATGCCTCTGTGCAGTTTCCATCTCCTCAAGCCTCACTCGGAGATCTCTCATCTGTCTTTCTATCTCAGCATTACCTGTTGGTCTTCCCCTTCTTTGGGCATCCCTGTCTTCACGATCAGGTGACTGCCTTTCTTTTCTTGGCGGCATAGTGTCTTCCCTGTCTCTACTTTAGAAAGAAAAGATACTTCGACTCTGATACCACTTGACGCAAGTCGTGTGTATCAGAGTGTTTTCCTTTTCTCCTTCACTTCTCTCACCTGAGATATACAGACAAGATTCTGGGCTCTGATACCACTTGACAACAACCTACCCTCGACGACACAGCTACTTACACCAGGACCTTCACTAACCTCGGCCCGAAGAGAAACAATGCTCTCCCAACTCCTCTCAGGAGTTCTCGTCACCCACAGGACTCCTTCGGCGATCTCCCCTTCGCAATTCGAGATATCAACGTTCGTGCTGTCGCGAACTCTGTATGCACTTCTTGTGCACTTTGAAACTCCGAATCCTGATCCCTGATGTCAACGATCAATGGACCCAATCCTATCGGGGATTTCCCTATCGGGAAATCGGCGTATGGAAGGTAGCGAGTCACTCCCTCTTCAAAATCCCGAGTGCCGATACACGATGCCACGTGTTGTACTTCGCACCACCTCTGTGAGACCCGACGCAACTCGGAACCTTGCTACTTCCCCGCATTTCTTTTGACTTTGAAAACACCAAAGTGCCGAGTCCCGACTCCTCGGGATCTCGTGCCACCTGCCCATGCTCCAAATTTGACGGCCCTAATAAAATTGGGAAATCACGAATCGCGATTTCGACGTGCATGCAACTCTTGCACTCACCAACCCCGATATGCCAATATGAAATGTCAAATGGTTCTACCCACGCTTGGGGATAAGACTCTTGCTCCTTCTCCCAGATCCGATGATCCATGGGACTTCGCGATTCGTCACAGAAATTCAAGTCGTCGATTCTCTTCCTCTTGAATTTCTTCCGCTCCAACCTCCGCCTTGTTCGAAATTTCTCCGGGGTCCTTTTTCCTGGAAATCACAAGGGGTTATCCCTCCTGGCCTTTTATCAACTCTGACTCTTTCAGAGACTTCTCCCATGTCTTTCTTCACAGACCTTCAGACTTCAATTCTTCCACAAAATCACATATGCAACATATGAAAGAAGTACATAACAAGAAGCTAATATGCAAAGGCATAATGCTAACAGCACACCGAGAATGACCACCTCCATGGATTTGGATCAATGCTTTCCTGTTCTCCTCTTCCCAGACTTGCCTCTGAGTCTTCAATCAAACCTGCACGTCACCGGCATGGTTCAAATAAACTAACACAACTCTGGATGGTGAGAATAAGAGTTTACTGTAGAGCCTCCTCAACACACTCTATGTGGAGGAATTCAACCGCACTCTATGCAAGAATCTCGTGGCTCAGACAGAGGAACAACTTAAACTTATTCTCGCCTCTCTCCCAGATTTATAATCTGCCATGAAATTACATATGCAGCATATACAATGAAAGCATAACAGGAAGCAAGTAAACAACAACATAATATCAACAATACACAAAGAATAATCACAGCCATGGAACTGAACCAAAGCTTTCCTATTAATTCAATATCTGTACATGGGGATTTTTCACCAGTTCTCTGGTTTTCTCTCTTCTTGCTCCTGAATGCTAATGCTGGTAATCTCTATCTCTGAATAATGAAAATTACAATAATACAAAGGAGGGTGCCTATATTCCATTTTCCCTCTTCGAAATCAAAGCTGTCTAATCTACAGTTAATTCCTATCTAACAACATTAAGGACTATTAAATGCCTTCCTATCTATAATACGATACAAGTGCACTGGCTTTGAATGCCTTCATTTAAATGGCGGCGCAATAGATATCAAAGTGATTCAAAAATGTATGTGCTGGCACTGCCCAGCTGTATTTCTTTATTCACGCGCTGGCTCACTTGATTTAGTGTGGATGCTCCTGCATCAAATCTCACCTTCGACAAGGTCAAGAAGACACAACACAAGCCACCTAGGATTTGACATAGGTACAGGGAGTACTTTTCGAGCAGCACAGTGCTCCCGAACGAGAAAATCTTGCTCTTCAAGTAGAGTGGGAGAAAGAGAAAGAAGAGCTACAACAAAGCAAGGAATAATTGCTCGCAGAGCAACTTGAAGTCAAGGAACTAGTCAATAGAGCACTCCGCTTTGTGACTGTTATTGAAGTACATGCTGAAGAGAGAGTTCCACAACAGGTGGCACAACTTCAATAAGTTATACAGAAGCTTCATTAGTGCATTGCCAATCTAGAATTCCGCAATGTGCCCGAGACCCCTCAGGAGATAAGAGTCCAATGAGAGGCAACTACTCGCAGTGCAATTGACCGATTGAAAGCTCTTGCCTTGGAGTGAAAACAACTCAGTAACCAGAGCACCCAGACTTATGAGAACCTTACAGAGAATCCAGAGTTACAGTCACTGGAGTCGCAACTTCAGGAAGCAAAGAAACATGCAGATACATTACAGGCGCAACTGAAGGCCCTATCTGTAGTGGATATAATGAAAAGATCTCATGAACAATGCACGGCTTAGCAACAGATACATATGATCAAGAGAGAAGTGATGGAAGTCACTCAGTGAATCCAATTGGTGCAAGACAAGGCATGCATGTTATTTTCCGAGATCGAAAGCCAAGGAGCAGAGCTTGAGCAAGTTGCCATCACTACATAACAACACCTGGAAGGACTAGTAAACGACACAGTGATCCTGGAATTCACCCAACAGGAGGCCACAATGAAGTAGTAGGTCGAAGCAGCTTGATCCAATCTCGAGGATTTCGAAGCAGAATTGTGTAGACCAGAGTGACTCGGGACGAGTCACATGTGAGTGTTGGGGGCCTGTTGGCCCTTGAGCAAGTTTTGGGATAACCTTGGTCATTTTGACCTATTTTGGGACTTCGATAGCTAGTCGAAGAAGGAGCGCCAAGCGAAGCAGAGATCATGGGATCTAGGTCCACTTTTGGGACCCTTTTAGGGTTTTGGGTTAATGTAATGGGAAAGGGATGTCGGCCCATGGGTTTACCCATGCTTAGGCCCACTTTTGTAATGTATAAATAGATACTTAGGTAATGTAAGAAGGGCTGATGGCTTAGTGCTAGTAGTTAGATATGTGTGATCGGATGTGGATTGTAAATGCTCTATGCATGATTGTAAGAGGCTTGTAGAGATGAGTGCAAGTTGTTGTAAGAGGTTGTAGAAGGCTTTGTGATGAAGTGCAAGGAAGAAGGATCTAGCGAGTTGCGCAGATCTTCTGTCCTATGTGAAGTAAGGGTTTTGAGTGGCTTTGTGCTATAACTGATTGAAGACACTAATAAAGAAGAAGAGTTGGTGGACGTAGCCCTAGGGAGGGGGTGAACCACATAAATCTATGTATTATGCTTTGTGCTTTGACTTGATGTGTTTATCTCTTTCTTTGCTAAGTCCTTTGATATATTTAGATAGATCTACTTATGCTTTGTGCTTCTTAGATGTGTATGAATGTTAGATCTAATATGACTCCATATTTAAATACTTTAAAGGAAAAATTTGTACCAGGTGGCTTGGTCCTTATGAGGTGGACACAATCTTTGACAATGGGACGATGAAATTAACGACTATAGATGATTCACACACTTCACTTTTTGCTAATGGGCACCGTCTTCGGTCGTATCATCAATCCCTATCCAAGGATTCATTTATTTCTAGCATTGTCTTGGATGAAGACCTTCAAATTGTCAGAGTATGGAACCCCACCCCTACTCATACAAAATAATCTCTTAAAAATTAAAAAAAAAATAGAAAAAATCTAATAATAATAATCCATTCGTGAAAACTCTTCTCGGGGCGCGTTTGGGTGGGTGCTAGCTAAAAACTGACTTCTCGGTGGTTAGAACTTAAAATAATAATAATAATAAATAAAATTTTATTTTCTCATGCTTTCTAATCAAAATGGATTCTTGTGTAGACTCAAAGCCTTCATAACTGTTGATCTTCTATAGCATTTGTTGTTACTCCAGTGTTAACAATTTTTCTAAAGGAATTTTTGTTACTCTGAACCTGTTGTTACTTCAGAAATGCACTTCTCTGAAATAACTTGTTGTTATTTCAGTACTACACTTACTCTGAATGTCTTGTTGTTACTCCGGAAATGCACCTCTTCAGAAAAACTTGTTGTTACTCTATCCCATCGTGTTTTGACACATTTTGATGTTGTTACTCCACCAAATAATAATGTTGTTGGGATTTTATATTACTCCTCCACCGTGAATTATTACTGTCACTCCTTGATTCTACCACGGATATGAACTTTAAGTCTCTCATACGGTAAGAACCCATAGGTACGTCCTTTTCAATTTCCTTCATTACTTTGGAATTGGAAATAACACATGGACATTATTATCCCATACCCTTCCACATTGGCCATGGTCGACCTCCGAATCATTTGGGGGGAAGGATACATCATTCACCACGTGTCATATTCATTACCATTACTAATCCATGATCCCTTATATTTTCTTTTTTGTCAGTCACTCCACCTCCTTGTACCTGAGAGTGTCAACTTTCTAAATTCAGAAAACTCTTCCAACAATAATTGTATGAACTCATAGTTTGAATTTCTTCGACCGACAAGTTCCAACACCACGACTCTGTTGTGTTAGAATCCTAAGAAAGAACCCATATTTAGTGATTTTAACACTTCAACTCAATAATGGGAGGAACTGTTGTGAGACATGAACTAGAATCTTTGAGTAAGTTGCAAGAAAAACCATAGGTATATCAAATATTTCTAGAGGTGGGGTGGATAGTTTATTTTGAGAGGTTATAGGGGTTTGATAGTGATGTCTCCCTTAATTTCTCCCATAACTTGGAAGGAACAAGCTCGATTGTTTAGGGTCTTCATGTGGATGTCACTGAAGCAACAATTGTCGAGGTGACGTGGTTACCACAGTCTCAAACAATCTTGTTTAGTAGAAAAACATCAATCCCACTAGCAAGAACAAGCTTCCTCAAAGACACAGAACATATAAAGAATAAATGGAATTGAGTGGATAGAACTTCACTCCCCCCTCCTTGGTAGAATGTTGCACTTTCTATATAGTAATATATTACATGCGAGGGGAGTTTTACCACTATGTTCCACTATCATTTTATGCTATCATCTCACCTGCACTATCGAAAACTACTTGACATTATCTATTTTCTATGGGAATCTTTAAAACTCATGGGTAAATTTGTTCGTTGTTCCAAACACCCCCATTCTTGTATAATAAAGCATGGGTTGATCAAGCTATTGGTTATTCATGCATTGGAACAAGGAAGACATATCTTCTATTTTAGTGGAGAAATATTCAAACACGTTAGGTATGAGCAGTGTGAATTAAGGAAATTAGTTTCAATAGGAGTGCAGGCAGAAACCCTTCACGAGGAGACAAAGAAAACCCTTGAAAATCTAAACTCGATAACTCTAGGGGTTGTTGACACTCCAAGGGCATAGGACATTGTTGTTACACAAGAATCATCGCTGTCCAATCCCGAGAAAATCAGATGGATGAAGGGGCTGCTGAGACTCTAGGGGTAGAGAGCACTGTTGTTAGACAAGAACCAACATTTTTCCAATCTTGGGGACAACTAGATGGATGAAGAGGCTGATGAGACTCTAAGGGTAGATGGAATTGATGTCACACAAGAACCAGTAATGTCCAATATTGATCATACCCATATGAGTGAAGGATATGTTGAGGCTCTGGAAGATGAATAATAAGACAATGAGGTTGACACACAAGAACTTGTCAGGGACATTGTTATTACACAAGAACCAACAATGCTCAATGAGGAAATACCCATCTAGTTAAATAAAAGATCTCAACTCACAATGTCGATGTTGATGTCCACATTTTGATTGTAGAATTGCAGAAGTGGTAGCAGGAGGTCTTGTCATATCAAATGGGAATGATTCCTCTCAAGGAACATGAAAGGTTGATTCGTAAGATTAAGGAAATATGGGCAAAGGAACTCTCATTCTGAAACCAATGGTGGGAAAAGGTGCAGGAAGAAAATAAGGGGGTAAGGGAGATCAGGAGCCAGATTCAAGCCCTGTAGACAACCAAGAAGAAAATGCATGAGCTGACATTGGAGTTGTTGAATTGTAGGAGCCCTTCCCCTGCCTATGCTTTGTTCCTTTAGGATTAATATGCTATTTTCCAACTGGTAACTATAAAAGAAGGTAGACCCTACAAATTTACTACTTCTAGTACGTTTTTGGAAACCTTCTCACATTGTCGTCTTTAAGAACAACATCTGATATGTGAATTATACATGCACGAGGTAATATGGTTTGAGGAATGAAGAATAAATCTCTGACCATATGTTGGGGATATTTAGTTAATGGATTTTGTCTCATTTTTCGAGAATCATATTAAGTGGAGGATGGCCTATGACATTGTGTTGAAAGCTCAGGCAAAGAAAACATTGTGGATAAGAGGAAAACCAACCCTTGCTGCTACTGTACATAGAGAATACAAAGCATTTCTCAATTCTCTTGAGAGCATTGCCACCTTGAGTAGGCCTAGGTAGGAAATTGTGGATCTATGCTCTACCTAGATTAATGAGGATACAAAGGCAGCCATAGAAGGAAGCCGGATAAGGTTGGAAATGTATGATGAATATATGTAGATGAAGCATCCTTATGGTTATCCAAACTTTTCTCATGAATTTTCAAGAGTGCCTACATACATTGATTGTATTACAAGTTGTGGGCCTAATTGGCTGGGCATCAGGTATCACTTCCCTTTAATTTGGCTTCCAGTGGCTAAGTACCAATGCTTTTATCAGCTTACTCCAGAAGTTGCAAGGATTTGTTGGAAATATGTGATTACTACATGTGGGTATAGAGTTGCACATGAAGATAATGTTGGGGCATACAACCTCACCAACCTGCATATTCGACACTACTACTCTAGCTCGGAATCCACATGATGCATGAGGACATGCATTTGCTTGAGTTGGGGGAGATGTTGGGCTTAAAAATTGACATATTTTTGTTGCCACCTTTCCACCATTTTCCCACTTTTTCCATACTTTGCATACCCTTAATTATGCCCACCAATGACTTATATTCCATTTTTGACCGAGGTATGTTAAGTCCAATGTTACTTTGATTCATTAAAGTTTTTCTTGCAATTGAAAGGATTATAACTTTTTTGGGTAATTATTGACGAGGTGTCGAGGGAATGTCCTTACAAGTGTGCGGTTACTTTCATCCCAAAATTTGTTACTCTCACTGTTCATGTTGTTGTTACTCTCTACAATCATGTTGTCTACATTGGAATCACCGCTGCTCATGTTGATATAGTTAATACAAGATACAACCTCATTATGGTGATGTTGACTCACTTTGTTTCAAGATAAGGAAATATGTTCCATGAAGATGCCAATGAAGATATTGTTATGATTTTGTTTTGATGTTTTTGAGTTTAGTCGACCTATTTCAGGGATGGCCTAATTTGATGTAATATTGTTATGAACAAGTCTTAATTTGAGTATGTATTGAATAACTTGAGAATCAAGATATTCTCAAGATTGTTCATAATTATTATTTTCTGGAAATAGTAAAGTGAGTCTATAAAAAAAAATTCCCTTTCTCTCATAGGGGGGCTCATAGATCAGATTTGGAACATAGTAGAAAACACACTTGTAACTTCTAGGATTGAATAATAAAATTACGGTTGGATTTATGTTCTATTGAGTTATATTTTTTAATTAATTTTCCACACCCACTGAAGAGGAAGGGCCCTCCTCTTTAGCAGGGTAGTTGTTGAATTTTCATAGATATTTTTCTGAATGATTGATTGTGTCTATTAGTTTTATGTGTCTCAAAAACATGTCTCGGACGGGAAATCATGAAAATTGAAAAATAGGGCTCAAATATTCCTTTGAATATCAACAAATATGACATTTTTTCGAATCTGAGAGAGGTTTTTATTATTTCATTTGTCCTCGACAAAACCCTCCTGGGAATTTTTAAAATTCTTCTCTAGTTGGTCAGAAACTGATCTTGAAGTTGACCACTAAACTAGTCATTTGCGTAACTTGCCCTGTAGCCTGTGCATAGGAAAATCCTCTGCGCGACAACATCCTTTGCGCGACAACATCCTATACGCAAAAACATCCTCTGCATGACAACATACTATGCACAACAACATCCTCTGCACAACAACATCCTATGCGCCACAACATCCTCTACGTGACAAAATCCTATGCGTGATAGAATCCTCTGTGCGACAACATCCTCTGCATGACAACATCCTATGCATGATAGCATCCTCTGCATGACAACATCCTATGTGCGAGAACATCCTCTGCATTACAACATCCTCTGTGTGGTGAAATCCTCTACGCGATGAAATGCTCCACTCAATGCGCAATAAATGAAAGCAACAAAAGCCTTTGTGCAACAAACTTGCACCATGAGTATGCTTTTGAAGTTTGCAATGATAGCAATGACACAGAGTGTCATGATTGTTCCTTCTCTAACCTCATGAAAGGTGATGATGAACCATAATACATTTTGACATGATATTCACCCTAACCTATGAATCATCTAAGAATGCCTTGATTTTCCCAAAATCATGTCGTAACTTTGAAAAATTTGGACAAACCTCTAACTCTAGCTATGAAAATTATGGTGATAACAACTAGCTCCAATGGGGATGCTATACTCCCTATGAGGTAGCAAAGAAAAATAGACCAGGTACCTTATCCATTAGCGTAGATTCTAACCTTGTACAATATCTACTGCAAACATATATTCAAGAAAAGAAAAGAAAATATACAATGGCAAATACAAACATTACATAGAGATTTTTCCCCTGGAAACCCAAACCGAGAAAACCAACATATTCTATATTTTCATTGTGTTACATTGTTTATGATACAATATGCATATAAGAGACAAAAAAATACCAAACCCTAATCCAATGACCTGGATTAATCCACAAACCTAATTCCTTAACCGGAAATAGAAAACCATCGACAAAGAAACCATGTGCCGAAAAACCACCTAAAATATATTACACATTTTTTGAAGAAAAAAAATCTGTGACACATTTTCCGAAGCAATTTTTTTTTTTACTACTACTCATGCAAAGAATATAACACATACCCAACATTCTCCCACTTGTTGTTTTATTTGCATACAAGGGGTTACAGGGTTACATAGTCAACAATCCAGGGCCACAATGCCCATGGATCCTCTACAGCAAGAGAACTTCTCAGTACTCACAGATTTTGTTAATGAATCTACAACATTCTTCAAAGTGTCCACCTTCATCATCAATACTTTCTTTTCTTCAACCATGTCTCTTACAAAGTGATATTGAATATCAATGTGCTTTGTCTTTGAATGATGAGCTAGGTTCTTCGCCAGAAAAATTGCACTCTAATTGTCACAATCTATCCTTACAACTTGTTGTACCAACCCAATACTTGAACACAATATTTGTAACCATACTTCTTCCTTACTTACATGAGTGGCTTCCATGTGTTTAGCTTATGTAGTTGAAAGTGCCACTATAACCTATCTTTTTCTCATCCAACTTATTGCTCCTCCAAACAGGTTAAACACATACCCACTTGTAGATCTCCTACAATCCAGATCTCCAGCCCAGTCTGCATGAACAAAGCCATGTATATCCACCACTCTATCCAATTCTAGTCTTCCTTCATAGCAAAATCCATAGCTAGCAGTGCCATGCAAATACCTAAAAACCCTTTTTACTACTGTCCATTGCTCCTTCCTTGGTTTTGACATATACCTTCTCAAAACTCCCACTGCATGTGCAATGTCTGGTCTAGTACAAACCATTGCATACATCAAACTACCAACTGCACTCACATATGGAACACGAGACATGTCCTCTTCCTCTTCATGTGTCTTGGGACACTGATCTACATATAACTTTACACCAACAGGAATATGAACCTTGACCGATTTACATTCCTGCATATTAAACCTCTGCAATATTGTCTCGATATATTTTCTTTGATTTAACCAGAGTTTCCTCCTTTTCTGATCTCTTTTAATTTCCATGCCCAAAATGACATTTGAAGCACCGATATCCTTCATGTTAAATTTAGAGGACAATTGGCTTTTCACATCTTGGATAATCTCCTTGTTGTTTCCTATCAGCAACATGTCATCCACATACA